>CAWVQM010000207.1:0-13166 GCA_963932345.1 Ophion ventricosus | reverse complement strand
CCTACGGTGTGTAAGCCACTCCGAAGGACGATAAAACAAACAAACGGAAACTCAAAGAAAACCAGATCTCTGGGGTACGTTTCGTGAGGGCAAAAGTGGAGATGATTTGCGCGAATTTGCAAAACGATGATAACAATCCGTGGTATTCGTTTTCACGGAGTTTTTGGACGGTCACTCAAAAATACGTCGGGTAGTCGGGATAAACATGTATCCATGCATTTTCGACGATTTTTAAAGGGTTAGGCTACTGTGAAAATTTCAAAAACTCATTCGTCGCTTGAGGCAACTCAAATTAAAGAGGAAAGTCCAACATATGGTGCAGAAAAATCGCACTTTGAAGGTAAATTTATGACGACAACGATAGAACTACTAGTAAAACTTTATCCCTTCGTGGTCACCCTGGATAGAATCGACCCGTCGATCAATTTTTGGCGTAAATATATAATAGTTCCCGGCTTCGAATGGGACTGTATTCACCGTCTTATCTGGAGTTTGAAGTATCCTCATACCATAAAATTACCCCCTTCACATATCGGAATAAATACCTTTTTTTGGAACGCGCACTATGCTACTATTTTTCCCAAAAGTAGCATATCTAAGGAGTATCACGGCCAAATTTAAGGTAAAGATGTTGAAAATTCACGAAACTATGATTTTTTGTGCGAAAAAGTGTCTTTTTTTGCGTTTTCACCTATTTATGATTTTTTTTTAACATGTCACCACTTTATTTCTTATAAATAAGTTTTTCGTACATCATCTAGAAAGTTCAAAGCATATTCCGTAATTTTTTGAACCACTTTAGACGGATAGTTTGGTCACAATACTTTTTTGAAAACTGACTGGGTAGAATCCACCCAAGTGTGACCACCGCGATTGAATTTGGACGTGTGACCACGAAGGGTTAAACGCGTTTTTCTCGAAACTATGTTTTTCAAAATGATGTACACGATTTCACGGTATCTAATGAATGGATTGACTTGGAATTTGGCACACTTATTTACTGTAATAGTAGTTTGTGCCATATAGTGTAGTTTAAGACGGCTGTGGGCACAACGGAAGTTAAGTTAGATTAGCGAAGTGCGAGTAGGAGATAATAGGGAAGTGTTAATTTCGGAACGGAAGTACGTAAAAACCCGCAAGGATTTTTGGAACTAATGATATAAATACATAATACTCTGCATATCAGATGGCCAATAATGACGAATTATCGGCGAATCTCGGCTATGAATTTGTCACGAGAAAAGAAAAGGTTGAGAAGATGGGAAATTTGGTGGCAATATTGCTATGCGTGTGTGTATGTGTGTACACATATATATATACATACACACACACACATATAAAATAAAATATATAGTATATATATATGAAAAAATGATTTATAGTTAAAATAACTTTAACTATAAATTATTTAACTTTAATTATAAATAACCAGTCTGACTTTATATACAGTCTAACTATATATATATATATATATTGGGTGTATGCATAATTCCGTAACGAAATTCCGACAGATGTCGTTCGCAGTGGTTTCTCCGCTCGTACATGCGTCAACCATATGAAGTGCCGTATATTAATTGAAAGCTGAAACTTGTGCTGACATTTAAAAAAAGTATCCATCGAGATCCGTGACGTATAGGAAATTTAATTATATTTTGAGCATGGAAGGCAATATATTTAACTGATTAAAATCGTTTTTTTTTTGGTAAATATTTTCCGTTTGAAATCATGCATAGACCCAATATATATAAAGTTAGACGGATTATTTATAATTAAAGTTAAATAGTTTATGGTTGAAGTTGTTTTAACTATAAATAAAAGTTTAACGCTATTTTAACTATATATATATATATATATATATATATATATATATATATATATATATATGTGTATATAAATATATACACGCAGTATTATCGTCGCGACATAACCAGAGACGGAACCGGTGTCGTGTGTTTCGCAATATCGTTTTATCGTCTCGACAAAACGTATTCTCCCGCTCTCTCTCATGTCGAGTTTTGTACATTGGCGCTAAAACGGCGGTCGATAATCATCCAATCATGTAATTGGGGAATGCGTTTTATGTCGGGAGCTTGTAAACCGGAGGATAATTAATTATCGAGCGGGTTCGTGTGTGTGTGTGTGTGTGTGTGTACAGCCACACATATGAGTATATGTGTGGCTGTACACATGTGCCAGCCAACAGAGACCAAAATAAGAGAGTAGTAAAGCCCGCAACACATAAGCACATATTCGCGTGTATGTGCGAAAATGCGCGCTTCGAGACCTCTCATTATACCCTTTTTATTCGTTTCTTTTATTTTCGTTCGCGTTGTCGTTGCAACGAACGATTTGATTTTCCAGCTAATGTTCCTATAGTGTCGGGTGCATGGATATAGAAATGTCACGATTAATATTGTGATTGCACTTATACCTCGCCATTTTCCATCGGTGTCTGACGCGAATATATGCTGGTACAGACGACCTCGTCGTCCCCGATCGAGTGAGGCTTTCCTGTCAACGGTTGAACGGAATATCGGCTCCAGCACTCCTCGTCACTCGGGGCGTAATACTGCCAGGGCCGAAAGATCTCACCGTCCAAAGATCTCTCGAGGATCCAGGCCGCTGGTCTCGGTGAATTTGCCGCCTTTACTATCACATTTTCGATTTGATAAATCTGCAAGGAAAATATTAAGAAAACGATCATTTGTCATGCTCGTGGTGATGCACGCGACGATTTATCGGGCGCATGCGTATAATTTTCATATCGGATCAACACGAAATTACAAAAAAATTGCGTATTCATTAAACAAATAAAAAAAATGGTATTTTTCAAATACCGATCATTATCGATGTTTGTCGTGGAAAATTTTTCGAATATCATAAAAAATTTGGCAGAGAAAAGCTTACCGAACTGAAAATAAGTACTCTTTTTTTTTTTTATGAAATGATTTGTACGAAACTGATTCTATAGTAATTACAATAGTTTTACTTGGATGTACTCGCTAAATGCTGCCTTCATGAACCGTTTTGGATTGTTGTACCAAGGGGTTGCATGAATGAAGAAAAAGGCACTTCGCTAATAACTTTGAAGACTCGAAGCCCACAACTGGGTCATCAGAATTAATTTTTTCAATAGTTTTTGCTTGGATTTCTAGGCCTCCAACGAGTGCGCGATTTTTTTCTTCACGTGGTCACTTTTTCATGTACTGAAAACATCAATAGACTTAATAAACAAATTAATACAAAATTAATGTAAAAAATTCATTACCGCACATGACATTCGTTGAAAACCGTCAGCTGTCAAATTTGAGTGCGTCAGTTAGTAGTTCGTTTGCATCATTGGTATCAAACGAAAATTCTTTTTGATACCTTCTTTTGACCAGTATCAAAAATCCTATTTTGTACTTTTAGGTTGTGGATCGCTCAATAAAGATGCTAAAAGACGTTCGCGTTACTTTTAAACTGTCAAAGGAAATTGGGGAAATTCAGAAAAAAATGTTCCCTTCCGTTCCAACGATGCAAACTTTAACGTCATCAGATGGTAGACTGTAAGAGATATACGCAGCGGCATGACAGACGAACAGACGCGACGAAATTTACAAGGACCTCCAGGGGTTAGGGAACCCTAAAAACCTCGGGCAGCAGCGATGCAGAAATATAAATAACGGCACGGAAAGAAAAATATGAGGACGAAGAATATAAATAGCGTTCTGGAAATAAAAATATACTGGTAAATACTGTGGAGAAGTTAAAGAAGAAAAAAAATATATATAATACAAAAGCAACGAGATGAATAAAGTTTTTGCAACGCGAGTCGAACGTGCGCGCGTTAGGATGCGGCAAGTTTTTATTTATGTGAGGCCTCCGTGTTCCCGGTTCTTGTCATGACCGATCTATAGAGGTATTACAGGGCTTTGTAACAAAGAGAATCGGAGAGGCACTCGGAGTAACTTCTATATCCCATAGTTGGATGACGCCCACTTTAATTCATAAAAAAAAAAAACTCGATCGCGGGCGCACACGAGAAACGAGAGATAAATGCGTACGCGAGCACGCATCCTTCTCGTCGTATACGAAGCGCGGTTCTGCTGCCCTTTCGCGTGGTCCTCATCGGTCCATTTATGGAATCGCATCGACGCGCGGTAACTGCGATGATTTTCGCCGCTTTTTCGGGGATGACCGAGGCGAGAATTTTTCAAGCTGTTCGCTGTTCAATTACAAAATGACGAGGAAAACCTTTTTTCACGATGCAAACTGTGATGCTTGAAGGTTGGAATCGTCCGAGTGCAATGGGAATGCATTTTTACGAAACGGCCAATTTTTCTTTCGTTACATTAGACCACCGCGATCACTCAAGCGTTTCTTTTAAGATTCGGATTAGATATCTAAATTTAGATCAAAATTAAGATCTAATCTAAATCCACAGAAAAGATTTTGAACAATAATGGAAATTAAAAAAAAAACAAAAGAATGGAAAACAGAATTTCTCATTGCATCCCAACGTTGCAAAATTCATCAACGCCAGAAATGTTAGAACGCTTGTAATGTATATGGGTCTGAAGTTTTCATCTTTCGATTGCAGTTACATTTCTTTATTTATTTTTTATTAATCGCTTTCGTGAATATTTTGATTGCATAATATGTGCAGAGGCCGTACAAACAGTTGAAAAAAAAATTGTTGGCTCAGAATCCATCCTTATCGAAGGGTAAAAAATGAAAAAAAAAAATAGTACCTCCGACGATAAAGACATTCTCATATTTTTTATTTGCATTATATATTCTTAGTACCTACGAAATGCCACAAAAAATTGGCAACGATTTTGAACTTCCAGAACCCACTCTCATTGGAGGGGGGGGGGGGGGGGGGGGGGGGGGGGTGAAAGTTGTAAAAAATCAAGCAATAAAAGGAAACAGTATCCAATCTGTTAAATTTAAATTCGATTTTTTGTCTGCATTTGAGTCGTCGAGAAATTGTTAAATCGAATTTAAGGTTGTCCGGGCGAGCGAGAGTTTGAACTTGGAAAAATCAATTTGACTGCAAGTGCACCTCTTTGAAAGTTGTGATCGAATTTGAGTGTGGAATTAAATATTTCCCAACGACTTCCGATTCGGGCTTACGAAAACATACGGCTGGACTACGCGGATTGATACACACATACACACACGTATGCCCATATGTCTGGAGTGGAGGAACGGCAGAGTGGAGTCTCGACCTGTATCTGAGACTAAATATTTACTTTAGCCTGCGCCCGAGTGTTTCAATCTTCTGAATCACCCTTCCACATATTGAAAATAAAGACGAGAGAAAATAAATAAACGACGTTGAGGTAGATCGTGACAGCTGAGATTGCGAGAATAAGCGTAAAGTTGAGAGCGCGCGCGTATACTCGAATTCTCTGGGAGCAGGAAGTTGCCGGCAATTTCCAAAGTGGGTACGCAACTCTCGCTATCAACAACACGAGAGTTCCCGAGTATATCGAGAAACGAGAAAATACATCGTACTTTGCGAACGAGCTGGAGGAAATTCGCCGTTGCACGAGTTTGCTACTGCGAACATGCATCGAACTTAGGAGAACGAAAAAGACCTGAAGTTCCAATAATTCGTGAGCTTCAAAGTGACGCGAAGTGCGCCCTTCTTACTGACAAAATATGTAAAGAAATATGTAAGTATATATATATATATTTGAAGAGACTGTGCACTGGCTTGGCGTGTTGGCAGATCTCGTCGAGTGGCTCCCACGATCCTCGGGACGTGAAGTCGCCAGTTTTCTTCGTGCGACGTCGGAGAAAGAGGAAAAGAGGATAGGCGAGAGAGTGCCATTTGAGGAGTATATCTCTCGCGACGCCCGTGTACGCGGCATTAGCATCGAATGACAGAAATGGCTTTATAGCTGAGAAACTCGCGAGGTAAGAGATGAAGAAAATCGATAATAGCCTTACTCAGAAAGACGGTACGTCACGGAGATTTTTCTCTCGATCGGGTGTGCTCGATCTCTGCCATAACGGATTACGTATAATGTGCAAGTTTATATTGCCGAGTGTTACTTTATGTATTATTGGGCTGTTTTATAACGGAAACGTGCCTCGACGTCACAAGAAAATGATTAGTGATGATAGTTACCGGTTTATTCTGTTCGCCTATCGTTTCGAGCATTGGTCTGCGACAATACTAGGATAGGTGACTGCTTGGAAAGCGGAAGTAGGGGGGTAACAATTATGGGGTAATGGGGATAGGATCGTAAAGATCCGAGAGGATGAAGAAAGTTTGGAAATTAATTCGAGTTTTATTATGAATTAATATTTTTTACGAGAACGTATCGATGGAATTCAACAGATTAAAAATTTCAAAGTTTCTCGTGATATTGCTGATCAGTGCTAGAGGGGAAAATTGGTCGGACGATTTTTATTTGGTTCTTTTGAGTTGGATATTTGTGAAGAATTATTTTCTTAGTTCTAAACCATGCAGACATTTGTTGAGGAGTCTCCAGATCCTACCATATCCCTTTGAGAATTTGATAGGGTCGCCGCATGTAGGGTAGAGAGGAGCGTGTTGAGCAAGTTTGTAAAATATCGCTCTGTAATTCATTAACCGTCTACCGTATAAAAATGAAACCTACTTTGGTCAATAGGAAATTTATCTGGGAAAAAAAGTCTGTAGACGAAATTCCTGTTATCCTTATTGTTTCACAGATATTCGCTCTCCAATGACTAAGGCCATATTTGCTCAACCTGCCCCGATAGTGGGGTAAGTTGAGCATGAGTATGAGGTAAAGTGGACAAAGTAAGAGTTGCATAAAAAAATCAGGCGTATGCAACATGATTTAGTACAATGCAGTAATAAAACAGTTGCTTGTTAATTTGTTGAATTTTGAAACATCAACATTAATTGCAATGAACTTTGAAATATTTTTACTTATACAATGGTAGAAGAAAATCTTTCAATCACGTTTTTTTACTTTTGGGTGCAAAAATAATGAAAAGTCCCGTGTTGCCGTCCCGTGCGCCACGTAGCAACGGGCGATGGCGTGATTTCTTTCTCCCCCTCATACCTCTCTTTCCAACATTTGATGCACGGTGCTTAGTTTTCCAGATATTTCGATTGCCCAACTTATCCGACTGCTCAACATATCCCTCCCTACCCTAGGGAGTCCACATTGGAATCCCAATGGATTCCGCACTATTTCCGGATTAACGTCGTTTGTCTGGTGCGCCGACTTTTTTACTCAAGTATCTACACCTACACAACAGGTTTAGGAAGTGTTGGCCTTCAGCTATTTGATGCGCCAATCGATCTATTCATGAAGAACTATTTTTAAGCTTTAGTGATTTTTGTACATCAACATTTATATACAAAATTATGAGGAAAGTTATGACATTATGATCGATACTGATGAACTACGGGGCTGAATCTCTTGTTCGATATTGGCTAGAGGTATTTTTCAACGCGATGAAAAATTGATCGATCATATCGATCGGCGTATGCCGAAGGAAACTCTATTGTTCGCCAATTCTCTTATTCACCCCGATCTCGAGAGCGATTCGTCATTGTGATTACTATTGTTGGCTTTCTGTCGGTTCGCCCGAGCGATAATCGAAGGTGCGATAATAAAAAATTGTATAAAAGTTTCGCGACGCTGGAATAATCGAGCCAGTGCCTCGAGTGCCACGATGAATTTCACTGTTCTTTCAATCGCTTCAACTTTTTTAACGCTCGATTGGACGTTCGCACTCGTTTCATCGAAACGAAAAATATCGTTCTTCTGTTACACCTGGAAGAACGAATATTTCACGCCTTGTTACGTCGCCAAATGTGACGCGTCCTGCGATAATCCGAGAGGACTGTGCCCCGATAAGTTTTACCCTGTCGGCGAGGATTGTCGCCCTGGATGCGTTTGCACTCCTGGCTCCGTTCGAGATAACGATGGGATATGCATCATAGCGAGAGTCGCTTGCAAATTTCAAGGTATTATATTTTGATGTTTTTTTATTTTATTGATTTTATATTATTTATTTTTAAATAATTTTTTTTTAATATTCGTGACATTTTTAAAATGTTGTGAGTTCGTTTGGGTTTGTTTCTTGAACTTTTTTTTTGAAACGAATTATGACAGTAATCGATTTGGTGAGGTTGCTTTTGGGTTCGTTAGCTCAATTTTTCCAGAAAGAATGTAGCACTATTTCATTACGTGAGTTCGTTTTCGGTGAATTTAGAGATTTCACTGTCAATTTCAATCCCGCAAATTATCATGACCATCTTTCGATTTTGTGAATTCCTTTGGGTTTGTTTCTTCTATTTTTTTTTTTTTTTAAATGAATTATGACAGAAACCGGTTTTGCGAGATTGTTTGGGTCTGTTTGGTTAGTTTAAAAAAAATGGACGTTTTATTTCATTTTGTGAGTTTATTTTCAGTGAATTTTGGGATTTCATCGTTGATTTAAATTTGCGCTATATTTCACGATAAACTACATATTCGTTATAACAAAATCGTCTGACTTGACGTTTTTCAGATCTTGCTGACAGTTTCTCAGGAGATCCATTCTGGAATGATCCTCTGACTTCCTACAGAAGAAAAAACCGACGCCGAGGACCGCGATACACGACATAATTTCTCTTTTTACTCACTCGCGAAGTAATATGCTCATTTGTTTCCCCAATGCACAAAAAAAAAAAGTGCGTTTTTCCTTAACTGGATCTACGGGTTTTCTTATGTAATTAAAATATGCAAAAGTAAATGATTTCTATAGAATTTTTGTTTCCTCTTTGCGAGTAACCTTCCGAGCCAAGAGTCTCGAGAAGTTACGTTGAATTTTCTTAGAATAAAAATCTATCCTGTATGAACAATAATCAAGTGACTTTCCGAAAAAGAGCGTCGAGTGCTCGCGACGAGGTAGCCGAGCCCGTAAGTTGTTGAAGAACACGACGGGGATGGAGACACACGCTGAGAATGGTCAGGATCGCGGTCGAGGGCAGTCGAGAAAAAGTCTTCCCAGCCAAGAGTGGAGGAGCCTCTCAATGCCGCGGTTACACGCCACAGACGTACATATATCCGTAAGAAACAACGTGAAATCCCGACCTGCCTATAAGATCTCTCGTGTATACCGAGAACGAGAACTCCTCGGATCCTCGTTTCCTCCCTGCGAGAGAAGAGGAAAATTGTCTGAACGTGGGCGAGTCAAGGGATCCTTCTACTCTTGTCCTCCAGGATAGAGCATTCCTTGCAAGAACCTCTTACAGGTGTAATTTTTTTTTTTTTTTTTGGTGTACCGAAGTGTTTGGCTCATTGACGTGGACGAAAAGCGACTAAGCGTAAAAGAATTATTAAAATTATCAGCAAATATTATCGTATATTATGATTTTTTAATGACTTATAAAAAATTCGACTACGATTTTTTCGCATATTTTTCGTTAATGTTTTTTTTATAGAAATTTCGATTTTATTACTTTTTGCATATTTTTCATGATTTTTATTACAGAAATTACGAGTTTGTGACTTTTTGGATATTTTTCGTAATACCTTGTTATTGTAAGTTCGATTTCATTGACTTTTTCATACTTTTTTTGTAATAAAAAACGACGCGTAACTGAAACTAAAGTAAGTCGCTGAAAGAATTCATCGATTACTCTCCGTACTTAATTGATTTTATGCTTAAGAGGATTTTCTTCAAATAAAAAAAAAATAAAAACAAAGCTCTTTTCAAATTTGAATGAAAAATATCGTGTTGAAGTTTGGATCGTTGGAATGCAACGAAAATTCTCTTTCATTTTTTCATTTCGTCATTTTTATTATTATGTAAAATCTTTTTTTTTGCTAGCTTTTGGTTATAAATTTTTGATGAAGAATCTCAAGAATATTCTAGTGATTCTCATGGTTTAAATGCGCTGGAAAAATACGGCTATACGAAAAAAAGAAATCTTTTTGTTGCATTCCAACGATGCAAACTTCAATACCTTTGAAAAATGGACTCCAAGGTAGAAATGATTGGATAGTTAAAAAAAAATAGTTCTCTCCCATTGAATGAAAAAGACAAGACAATAAGTTTTACATTAAAAGAACGGGTACCAAAAAAAAGTCATTATTAAAAAAAGCAAAGGCAAAAAGACGAGAGGTAATCATGCAGCGCTGGCATACCTAAGTATTTTTGCAGTGTATGTATTTGAAAAGTGCAATTGACTTATTACAGAAGTATTTACTGGGCACAAGTGTGGAATGATGTATCATGAAGAAATTAGAGGGAGACAAACCGAAAGGGTGAGAGAGAGAGAGAGAGTGAGAGAGAGAGAGAGAGTGAGAGAGAGAGAGAGAGAGAGAGAGAGAGAGAGAGAGAGAGAGAGAAGGGGCGATAGAAGCCCGGAGCGGGGGAGGGGGGGAGTAGACGGTGCTCCGCTTTTTTCAACGAGATTGCACGGTGGATGACTCACGGTGAGGAGAGTCGCTTGTACCCCGCGAATCCTCGACGTTGTCCAGCTTCCTGGAAACCGCGGAGGGAGTCGTGACGATAAAGGAAAGAAGGAGAACGACAATGTCGAGAGTATCGCAAAGGAGCCGAGAAAGGTAAAACTCGCGCAAAGAGAGAAGGCGGGTCAGAGAGAAAGAAAGGAAGAGAGAGGGATATCGAGAGAAGGGGTGAGAGGGTGGACCACCGGTGGACAAGCAAAACGTGTGGTCAGCTGCAAAAGCGAAAGACGTTGCGTCGCTACCGTACTCTTGCTCCACTTACTTTGGTAAGTTTCTCACGAGAGTGCAGTCTCCTCTTGTTAAACTTGCTCTTACCGTCTCTCCCGTCACCCTCCCTCTCGGCGTGGCTTCCCTCCTTCAACTCCCTTTATGGTTACAGTATGCGAGTACCATGGAGAGGAGGAAGAGAGTGAGAGAGAGAGAGAGCCACACGATACCAAAGCGCTTACACGACGCGGGAGACCTCCTTAACTAAAGGCTTATAAGCCTTAAGGGCACCGCTAATAAATTGGCCTCTCACGCTATCTCTCTCAAGCTTACGTATACCTGCTTCGTGTTGTGCGTTTCTACGATATACGTGAATATTTTTTTATACACACACACCTAAAGAGCCACTCAACAAAAGCAACGATACATTTGCTGCATTTCCGTATATGTATATCGGACATTCCAAATGCGACAACACATTGATACAATGGATTTTCGAATGTCTGGATGAAAAAATTGAATCGAATTTCAACATCGAGACCATTGGAAAAACTTTTGAGGCGCGGTGACGTCTTTGGCTGTTCTTACCTATTGCAGAATCGTACTTTGAAAATTTGTCTTATTTATTTATCGTTTTAAAATACGTATTGTATTATTTTTTAATATTCAGAATTGTACTTGAGTTTCAATGTATAAATTTGCGAGCTTTTATGTATTACCGTTCTCAATCGAACCCTTTTCGGTCACTCTCTACCCGGACTTCGCTAATCAAACCTAACTTCCGTTGCGTCTATAGTTGTCTCGAGCTACACTATAACGCACTTCCCGAGGGTACGGGGAAACTGTGGAAAACCCGTACCGGAATAGACGGCCCCTTATTCTTCTGAGTCTCTGGTGCACATACGTTTTGCTCAAGTATCTACACCAAGGTCCTAGAAGTATTGACCTTCTGCTGACTGGTTCATGCACCAGCTGGTGCACGACTAGGCAATCACCGCTCCGAGTAGCGGCCATGCGAAACGCTGCTTAACTCGAAGTACCGCCAAAGCTGGACCCCGACCATCCATCCGACAGTGACGCTGAATACGCATGTATTCATTTATCGTTCTAAATACGTACGTATTTATTTATCGTTCTAAATCCATACGAATTTATCTGTCGGTTTAAATACGTACGTTTTTATTTATCGTTCTAAATCCATACGAATTTATCTGTCGTTTTAAATACGTACGTTTTTATTTATCGTTCTAAATCCACACGAATTTATCTGTCGTTCTAAATACGTACGTATTTATTTATCGTTCTAAATCCATACGTATTTATCTATCGTTCTAAGTACGTCCGTACTTATTTATCGTTCTAAATACGTACGTACTTATTTATCGTTCTACATCCATACGTATTTATCTATCGCTCTAAATACGTACGTATTTCTTTATCGTTCTAAATGCGTTAGTATTTATTTATCGTTCTAAATACGTACGTATTTATTTATCATTCTAAACACGCACGTATTTTTTTGTTATTCTAAATATATATCGTATTTATTCATCTTTCTAAATTCGCATCGTATGTGTTTATACATTAAGTATTTACATGCCATCCAGCCAACGTAAGAACCTCGAGGAAGATTTGTTTAGACATGCGTTATTTTTAAAATAATCCGTCATATTTATAAATTTATTTATTAAGATTGACGGATACAGATTTTCTTTTGCATGCAAATATGACGAATTTGTTCACCTCCGAAGAGTCCAAAACTTCTGCCATACCGTTTTGAAAATTAAAAATTAAATTACAGGTAATTTAGCATAGTTTGTTGTGGAAAATCGTAAATTGCGCTGGAGTAGAGAGTGCAATTTACTCTGCATTTGCGCTGGGCTGAGAGAAATCAACTGGCCTATCTGACGATATTTCATTTTTTTTTTGTTATTGTTCTACATTTCCCAAATATAATATTTTTTCAAAAACGTCGAGTGTCATATGTCGAAATAAAAATCCGGATCTTCCGACATCGACCGATGAAGTGCTCAGCCCCCTTTTCAACACTGCAAACGATACTAGATAAAATTACGTCCCAAATAGTGCAACGACGAAATGGTCGTATGCGAAAAGACAGGAAGAAACAGAAGTGAACGACAATTATCATCGAGCGAAAAAATGTTTACCTCCGTAAAATTGGCCTTTGGACATGCCCAAAAATATGCAGGCGCGGAAGCTCAGACCTGGTAGGTTTTTATTTGCGGTAGCAGCGAGGAATAATTAATCCGCCCATTAGCCGCGGGCGGAGCTCGACAACGCATGGACGCAATTCTTTATTTTTTCTTTCCTTTCTCCGAGTTCGGTTCGCTTCTTTCACGCATTGTCCTGGCGCCCACGAGGGAACACCACCGGCTCGAGAAGCACCGCTGAGAGGTAAAAGAGAGAAAGTGAAAGAAAGAAAGAGCGAGAGAGAGAGAGAGAGAGAAGGGGGGGGTGAGAAAATGAGAAAGAAAAGAATCC
>CAWVQM010000206.1:0-12500 GCA_963932345.1 Ophion ventricosus | reverse complement strand
AAAGTTTTTTTTTTCAAAGATTCGTCAAAATAAAAGTATAGACGCTTCTTTACTCGTATCTCTATTTTTAATTAAACTTCGAACATTTAACTATAAGATAATTTACGAAAAATGAAACAAATTTTACGAACATCAATCTTGAAACAAACGCAACTTCAAGCCAAAATTACTATGTTGTTGGCGGCCACTTTTTATAATAAAACACTCATTTTTCATATGAGAATAAATATCTATTTTTGAAACGCCCACTATAGTGCTATTTTTTTTCCTTAAACTATCATTTCTCAAGAGAGTCACCCTAAAATTTTGTGAAAAAAAAAAATTGAAAATTGCAAGAGTTATGACTGTTTTTTTTTTTTTTTTTTTTTAGTGAAAAAGGGCTTTTTCACGCATTGGTAGCTCGCTGATTTTTTTTCTGCCATTTTAAAATTCGGTAAAAATATAATACCAAGAATGCCACGTTCTAGAATGTTCAAACTAATATCCTGAATTTTAATGAGTCATTCGGAACGATACGCTGAACGCGGTGATCGTTTGAACATGGCTGGGGTCATTGCGACCCCCTGTGACCAGCACGTGATAGCCAAAATGTGTGACCGGGAAGGTTTAAATAAGGATTGTCCAACTAATTCATCAAATTTTTATGTTCCAACAACCTTAGTTGGATGCGTGAGCAGCAAAACCGTGATGGCACTAGCTCAAAGTGCTCGATTTTGCAATTTTATTTTTCGAAAAACGGAAGTCCGAGGTATTTGACTAAAGTTTTTTTTTTTTTTTCAAAGATTCGTCAAAATAAAAGTATAGAGGCTTCTTTACTCGTATCTCTATTTTTAATTAAACTTCGAACATTTAACTATAAGATAATTTACGAAAAATGAAACAAATTTTACGAAGATCAATCTTGAAACAAACGCAACTTCAAGCCAAAATTACTATGTTGTTGGCGGCCACTTTTTATAATAAAACACTCATTTTTCATATGAGAATAAATATCTATTTTTGAAACGCCCACTATAGTGCTATTTTTTTTCCTTAAACTATCATTTCTCAAGAGAGTCACCCTAAAATTTTGTGAAAAAAAAAAATTGAAAATTGCAAGAGTTATGACTGTTTTATTTTGTTAGTGAAAAAGAGCTTTTTTACGCATTGGTAGCTCGCTGATTTTTTTTCTGCCATTCTAAAATTCGGTAAAAATATAATACCAAGAATGCCACGTTCTAGAATGTTCAAACTAATATCCTGAATTTTAATGAGTCATTCGGAACGATACGCTGAACGCTATAATCGTTTGAACATGGCTGGGGTCATTGCGACCCCCTGTGACCAGCACGTGATAGCCAAAATGTGTGACCGGGAAGGTTTAAATAAGGATTGTCCAACTAATTCATCAAATTTTTATGTTCCAACAACCTTAGTTGGATGCGTGAGCAGCAAAACCGTGATGGCACTAGCTCAAAGTGCTCGATTTTGCAATTTTATTTTTCGAAAAACTGAACGGTCAATAGAGCGCAAATTTTTCGAAAGGTTGTCCACAACGTATTCGTCAACATCGCACGAAGTTTCAGGCCCAAAAGTTGGATTCTTCTTAATGATCGTACCTCATTAACGTTCCCAAATGCGGTCGAACGGCGTTTGCGGTTACGCAGCGCCAGAGGACTCAAATTAAAATCGGGTTAGACGAGAGAAATATGGGAAGGTTGCGTCTATATATATATATATATATATATATATATTCTTATAATCTCGAATACCTGTCTCGTCATAAGGTACTGTGCGTACAGTCTGTCGGGTGTGCGATACGAAACTTTCCTGGTGGAAAATCACTTAAAAAGTCGTTAGCTGAATGAGAGTCGGAAGGTGTTTGGCCTTCTCCCTCAACCGCGCTTCTCACAAACCATACGCTAAATATATATATATATATATATATATATATATATATATATACACAAGCGTATTTATTTATCTGACATCTAGGGTTCGTATTAACCCTCATCTGCTGCTGAATTTAGCATTTAGACGCGACCGGATGAGACCGAATCGGAAACTTAGCTGCGTCGGTTGTTCTTCTTTTAGATTTTTTTTTATTTATTTTTTTTAATACACCGTGAAGAAACCATTGGCTTTCCGTTACTTTTGGTAATGCTTGAAAGATCAACCAGCACCGTTGAAAGGATGGCTTGTTTAAACGCGAGTTGTTTACTCCGGGGCTTCAAAGACACCGATTGCGACAACATTCCGTGGTTTATCGTAATGATTATTGCTATCGCGACGTGTAATGCTGTATTTGGGTGTATTACATTTGATGAGCGGGCTCGGAACGACGAAGAAGAAGAAGAAGAAAAAAAAACCGGCGCATTTTGCATATAACGGGAAGCAGTCGTGTCGTTACATTATTTGTGATTTAGGAACGTTCCGCTAGTAACAAAGTGTATACGGGGTGGTCCAAAAGTCATGGATCAAGCAAAGTCGGAAGATAGTCAAGATCATTTTCAAGCAAAAAGGTCCCTGTAGTAGCCCTGATCCGCGAAAGTTTTTTTTACTTTATATTTTTATTCACTGCAAGGTAGTGCTTTGCTAGAAAATCGAATTTGGCAGCAAAGAAATTTGAGCTGTTAGTTTAGATTGGGAAGGCATTGTTTGATTGCCGAGCACTTATGGCGGATACGTAGAAGCAAGGCGTTACAACCCGAGCAGAAATCTAATCAGGCTGCCTGAGGATCCATCAGGGCCGGATCAGGGATCAATAAGGCGCCCTGATCAGGCACGCATGATTTGCGCCCGACAGGGGCCTGAGCAGGGATCAATGAGGCGCCCTGATCAGGCAGGCCTGATTTGTACCAGACAGGGGCCTGAGCAGGGATCAATAAGGCGCCCTGATCAGGCACGCCTGATTTGCGCCGGATAGAAGCCTTATCAGGTATCAATAAGGCGCCCTGATCAGGCACGCATGACTTGCGCCGGACAGGGGCCTGAGCAGGGATCAATAAGGCGCCCTGATCAGGCACGCCTGATTTGCGCCAGACAGGGGCCTGAGCAGGGATCAATAAGGCGCCCTGATCAGGCACGCCTGATTTGCGCCGGATAGAAGCCTTATCAGGTATCAATAAGGTGCCCTGATCAGGCACGCATGCTTTGCGCCGGACAGATTGGGACGGTCATCGCCAAAACCGGAACAAAAACTAAACGATCAAGTTAAGTAAAATAAAAACTTAAACTTTAAAAAAATGTTTTCATATGTTTCATATTTTTAATAACGTTAGTAAACTTGATAACGTGTAACTGCGATAATAATTTAATAAATGTTGATCTATTTTTGAACAAAAAATTAATCAAATGATTGAGCCAGACGACACGCATGTCTCAGGCTGGATGAGGCACCTGATCCGGGCCAGATAAGTTGCTTGATCCGAGCCAGATATAGTGCCTAATCCGAGCCTGGTAAGGTGCCTGATCCGGGCCTGATAAAGCGCCTGATCAGAGCCTGATAAGGTGCCTGATCCGGACCTGAATTTGCAAAAGCGTTACATCCCTGATCAGGGCCGGACTAAATTTGCCTGATCTGGTCCGGATTTGCTATTGTGGCAGCCTGATCCGGTCCGGATTTCACCCTGAACAAATTTCTGCTCGGGAAGTAAAACCGATTTTCAGGCAGATGATATGTGACACTTCAATTGGATCGACGGTTTTTCAGTGTTTCGCTTGCTGTCTGCTTATTACGAGGGTTTTCATACCGAAGTTTTTAGCATCATTTGATTCGGGCATTCAAACATTCCAAATACAGCTGGACAGCGATGTTTTAAAAATATTGAAAATAAAGAATAGCTCTGAAATCGTTGAGAAACCGACCAATCGGTATGGGACATTTTCGATTGGAAATGATCTTGATTAACTCCTCGATTCATTTGAGCTACGACTTTTCAACCACCCTGTATATATAAATATATATCAACGCACACTTTATGTAAATCTCAATGTATTCAAATTGACACTTGGATAATTGTAAGAGTATTTATATGAAGGTTATTGCGAGGTCCCGTCCAGTCCGAAAAATCCTTGATTTGTTGAAAGAGTTTTGAGAACCTACCTTGAAAAGCGAGATATGCTGATAGCCAATGTTACGTAGATATAACGGATTTAAAGTGACCTCGAGTGAACGAGTTTCAAAGATGCTGCGAGCACCAAGATAGCACAATTATCGCTATATATATATATTATATATGTATATTTATGGGTAGCAATAATTGTGTCAACTTAGTGGAGTTGGGTATTTTTGAAACTTGTTCTTGTTCTCTTGTTTATAGTGGCAATTGGTAATGCGTGCGGCTTTTACAAACTTGTTCTTTTAACGTCTCTTCGTACGTTACAAATTATGAATCTTATAGAGTGATTAGGATCAAGGGTGATTGGAAAGTTGTTGGACTCATCGTTGCGATGGAGAAGCCAAATATATGTGGAATCAACGTGGAAAAGGGATGTGTTCGGTTTCTCGATGTCTATTGAGTTTATGAGACTACGTAGTCCAGAGCTCGGAAAAAGGTGAATTTCGACAATTTTTTATGGATACCCAGTTGACGGAACGGAAAATCCATTCAGTGGCCTTTGTTCTACGTATCTTCAAGTATATTTACAAATTTTTTCACTGGATTTTGAAACAAAATGACGGCGCTGAAGCTAGATGAAGCTAATAGCTTCATCTTCACCTTTGTCCTGAGGCTGGTAACATCATGTCGCCAATTCTTCATCGATTGGCTTGATATGTTTATAAAAATTTCTAACGTTTCACATCGAAATGTGTAGAAGATATTTAATTTTTCTGTAAATATTTATTTTCGACGATCTTTCTTCGCCGAAAACATTTTTCTTTAACATGCAGTGTTTTATTCAAAAACAATATTTTCGATTTTCCTACGTATTTCGAAGGCAAATCTTATATACAAATCAAACTATTTTGATTTTTCGTTGCAGGTGAAAAATTTGAGAACTCTTGTCACCCGTAGGATACAATCAGACAAGAGTGACTCTCTTCACCTTCATCTTGTGAAAAAAAAAAACGTAAAGATACTTAAAGATATCTTTACGATTTTTTTTTCACAAGATTTTGTAACAGAATAGCGCTGAAGCGTGATGAAGAAGGTCACCTTTGTCCGATAGTGTCCAGTTTCGTGACTGGCTGACTGACTGGGATACAGACAACGCACAGCCTAAACCGCTGCAGACACGAGGGTCATTCAAATATAAACCGGAATTTTGTTCGTTTGACTCGCGTCAGCAGCGCAGCGCGCCGGTGAATCGGTGACGGCAGAATGGAGAAGAAGGCATAGCTATGCACACGGCCCTCACACTCACGTATACCATTTCCGTATCGCTATGAGTGAACAGGAAGTACCGGCGTCTGTTGCGCAACGCCTTATTATTCGTTGTCTGGCCAAGGAAGGTGTGAAATCGAGTGAAATTTTGAAGTGACTCCAAGCACAGTTCGGTAATGCTGCTCTAAGTAAAACCCAAGTATTCGATTGGGCCCCGAAGTTTCGAAATGGTCGTGATAAAGTGGCAAATCAAAGCTATAAACAGCCGTCAGCCGGAAGAGTTTTGACTACTGTGTTTTGGGACTGAAAAGGAGTACTGCTGATTGACTACCTACATGATCGAAGGACGGTGAATGACGGCCCACTACTGCCAGCTGCCGGATCCGCCAAGACTGCTTATCGCAACAAACGACGCCGGCAATCGATTCGCGAATGTCCTCCTTCTGCGCGACAAAGCTCGGCCGCATAAAGCAGCTCTAACTCGTGATAAACTCACTAAATTACACTGGCAACCTCTTGAACACCCACCTTATAGTCCAGACTTGTCCCCGTGTGACTACCATATGTTTGGTCCACTGAAGAAGACATTAGGAGGGGAACGATTTGAGGACGACACTGCGGTCGAACAGTACGTGCGCAATTGGCTATGGGGCAGCCGTCTTCTTTCTTCAACGATGGAATCAATAAACTTCCCATTCGATGGAGAAAATATATTTCTGTTGAAGGAAACTACGTAGAAAAGTAAGGCACTCCATTTGTATTTGTATAAATCACCAATAAATCTGTATTAAAAAGTTCCGGTTTATATTTGAATGACCCTCGTATGAAACATGAAGTTTGGAAGATGTGTTCCTTAGAGGGTCAACTTCTAGAAGGATGAAATGGCATGAAAAATTTGTATGGACGATTGTATTCCTTGCGAGTATCAACTTGAAACTTGGTATAAATATTCTTCACAACAAATAGTTAAGGGCACATTTAAGGAGTTTTTTTTCTAAAGCAACCCCTAATAAGGAGTGCAACTATTATGAGAAATTGATGAAAGTCACCGTTTTTTTCGGGCTCTAGACTGATGTTCTTCCTTCATTAGACTGATGAAAAAGAGAGAGAGAGAGAGAGAGAGAGAGAGAGAGAGAGAGAGAGAGAGAGAGAGAGAGAGAGAGAGAGAGAGAGAGAGAGAGAGGCAAAGATAGAGGGAGGAAGAGAGAGAGGAAGATTTCAATATAACTGCCTCGTATAATAATATAATAATCACGAATGGTAAACTTATCTGGCGATTGAGTAGCAGCAGGTGGATGTTCGAAAAGAGGGACAAGCTTGTGGGGATTGCTCCCGCTCACGCACAACGCATAATATGCCATATGATGCACGCGCCAGGCCAAGTAATATTCGGGGAGATTTCTATATACCGTTGTTTATGACGGTGCAATAGCAATATAATCATCATTGGCGAGGTGATTTTGCGACGAGGCAAAGGAGCCGCTACGTACGAGGAATCGTTCGCTACTTGTTTTTTTTTCTTTTTTTTTCTTCTTTTTTTTTTCCTTGTCCCCCTTTATCTTCTTTCCTCCTCTCATTCTTATATCTGCTAACTTTGAGGAGCTACCGTTCAGCTACCGTTTTTCCATGGATTCTTCATATATATATGTCTGTGTGTATAGATATATAGTCGAGGCCCGTAGCAAATATCGCTATTTATCGTCGCTATAAGACGAAAAGCATCGAGCATATGCGATCAGCGAGATAATCGATTAGCGAAGGAGAAAGGTGACCGACGAGAATTTACAAGCCGTATTCGTCCGCTCGTCAAAATGTGAAAGACGCGAAAGAGATTCACGATCGCCATTTCGAAATTCAATTATACAGATATGCTAACGTATTAGCGCTATATATATATATGTGTGTGTGTGTGTGTATATATTCCGAAAAAGGATAATGCTCTCGATGAGAGACGAGCTCTCGCGAATGAGCCAAAACTATACACTCGCGTTTGATGCGCACGATCTGATGACATCCCGAGTCGAAAACTAAGGCCGAAAACTTTATTCGATTCGGCCGAAATTGTAAAAGTTGGCCTACGGTTGGCGACTTAGACCGAAAAAACGGCGAATCTTTTAAAATCGTAATAATTCAGGCGACTTATAAACCGGAACGTACCGAAAATGCGCCGGAAAAAAAAAACGCCGGAACTTAGTTCCGGCGTGTTGATCGGCCTAACGGGTTGCAGGCTGAAAGTACGCCGAAACTTGGGATTTCAGCTTACATCAGTCAGCGTTCTGCTCAGGCCGAAAATATGCCGATACTCATTTTTTTCGGTCTACTGATCGACGTCGCAGGTTACAGGCTCCTCATTATCAATCGAACTCACAAGAACAGTTCAACAATTGGCAGAATTCAGCTAATCAAAGCTGAAATTTTACATCACTTTAACTCCTAATTTTACATCACTTTAACTCCCAACTAATTTACTCAAGGCTCTGTATAAATTCATTATTTTTAATAAAAAAACACGGTGAAAAGAATCTTCTTTATTATCGTAGAGATTTAAGAAGAAGCAAGATCGAATTGCACTAAATATCACCCGAGCAGAAATCTAATCAGGCTGCCTGAGGATCCATCAGGGCCGGATCAGGGATCAATAAGGCGCCCTGATCAGGCAGGCCTGATTTGTGCCAGACAGGGGCCTGAGCAGCGATCAATAAGGCGCCCTGATCAGGCACGCCTGATTTGCGCCGGATAGAAGCCTTATCAGGTATCAATAAGGCGCCCTGATCAGGCACGCATGATTTGCGCCGGACAGATTGGGCCGGAAGGATTGGGACGGTCATCGCCAAAACCGGAACAAAAACTAAACGATCAAGTCAAGTAAAATAAAAACTTAAACTTTAAAAAAATCTTTTCATATGTTTCATATTTTTAATAACGTTAGTAAACTTGATAACGTGTAACTGCGATAATAATTTGATAAATGTTGATCTATTTTTAAACAAAAAATTAATCAAATGATTGAGCCAGATGACACGCATGTCTTAGGCAGGATGAGGCACCTGATCCGGGCCATATAAGTTGCTTGATTCGAGCCAGATATAGTGTCTAATCCGAGCCTGGTAAGGTGCCTGATCCGGGCCTGATAAAGCGCCTGATCAGAGCCTGATAAGGTGCCTGATCCGGACCTGAATTTGCAAAAGCGTTACATCCCTGATCAGGACCGGACTAAATTTGCCTGATCCGGCCCGGATTTGCTATTGCGGCAGCCTGATCCGGTCCGGATTTCACCCTGAACAAATTTCTGCTCGGGCACTCGTTACATTACCAAATATTGATACTCGATGGGGAGACCGAAATTCCAGATTTCTGCGTGTTTTTGGCCCGAGAAAGCAGGCTGACGGAGAAACCGAAATCCAGAGTTCAGGCGTGTTTTCGGCCTGCAAAGCCTGGCCGGAATGGTTCGCTATTCCGGCCGGTTTTCGACGTGAATTCGGTCTAGACCGAAAACACGCCGGAAAATAAGACTTTTATTTTTCGACTCGGGATCAACCATTGAAGTAAGACAAGTAGTTCGTGCACATGACATGTGAAAATAGCATTCAGCGGGTACTGTCAGGTGAATTTATTACGATTACAGTGAAATAATGAGGGTCGGGAGTAAAGAGAAGATAAGTTTTCAATTTGACAACATTTTAAGAGATTGCACCAGCATGGGCGTTCGGAAAAATAGGTATAACATTATTTTTTTTTTTGACGCGTGTATTAATTATATAAAATAAATGTTGTTTTTCACTAATGCAGTATAGTTTGATGGATAAATTAAAAAAGAAACACGTATTAAGAAATTAAAAAATGACGGAGATACGAGTCGTCTAATAGGACCCTTTTTTCAAACGGATGGACCAAATATCTTGAGATCCACTCAAACGATTTTATATGACATTTATATAACATATTATTTATAATATTATCTAGGATGTTGAGCAGGTTTTTTTTTAAATTGGATGTCGCGTTCATTTTTTAGTTATTGAAACTTCGAAATTTCGTAAAAATCAAAGTGTTTTTTTTTTCTTAATCTGCTGTCATTTCGACGGCATTTTTTTTTCTTCAATTTTGCCCTACGGTACACTTTATCTACTACTTTTCTTTACGGGGACTTTTTTTATTTATTTTTCAGACGACGCCCTGAACTTGTCGTTGAAAATCGTACCTTTGTTTTGCCACAGTTAGCCACTTCTGTACTTTTCAAAATTTCACAAAAACCATCCGAACATACGAAATTTATATTACTATACCAAAGCCCTACCCGAGCAGAAATTTGTTCAGGGTGAAATCCGGACCGGATCAGGCTGCCACAATAGCAAATCCGGGCCGGATCAGGCAAATTTAGTCCGGCCCTGATCAGGGATGTAACGCTTTTGCAAATTCAGGTCCGGATCAGGCACCTTATCAGGCTCTGATCAGGCGCTTTATCAGGCCCGGATCAGGCACCTTACCAGGCTCGGATTAGGCACCATATCTGGCTCGGATCAAGCAACTTATCTGGCCCGGATCAGGTGCCTCATCCTGCCTGACACATGCGTGTCATCTGGCTCAATCATTTGATTAATTTTTTGTTTAAAAATAGATCAACATTTATTAAATTATTATCGCAGTTACACGTTATCAAGTTTACTAACGTTATTAAAAATATGAAACATATGAAAACATTTTTTTAAAGTTTAAGTTTTTATTTTACTTGACTTGATCGTTTAGTTTTTGTTCCGGTTTTGGCGATGACCGTCCCAATCTTTCCGGCCCAATCTGTCCGGCGCAAATCATGCGTGCCTAATCAGGGCGCCTTATTGATACCTGATAAGGCTTCTATCCGGCGCAAATCAGGCGTGCCTGATCAGGGCGCCTTATTGATCCCTGCTCAGGCCCCTGTCTGGCGCAAATCAGGCGTGCCTGATCAGGGCGCCTTATTGATCCCTGCTCAGGCCCCTGTCCGGCGCAAGTCATGCGTGCCTGATCAGGGCGCCTTATTGATACCTGATAAGGCTTCTATCCGGCGCAAATCAGGCGTGCCTGATCAGGGCGCCTTATTGATCCCTGCTCAGGCCCCTGTCTGGCACAAATCAGGCCTGCCTGATCAGGGCGCCTCATTGATCCCTGCTCAGGCCCCTGTCCGGCGCAAATCATGCGTGCCTGATCAGGGCGCCTTATTGATCCCTGATCCGGCCCTGATGGATCCTCAGGCAGCCTGATTAGATTTCTGCTCGGGTAGTTGCCAGGAACAAAGTAAAAAAAAAAAAAACTCGAACTTGGCAAGACTATGTACAAATTGTTTGTAAAATTCCGACCTCGTTATCCAAATGCTCTCACCAGAAACAAATATTGAAAATCGATATATTTTTTGGTCCTCGATCTTACGCAGTGTCCTTTAATGCGTGATTGGACACATACACACACAAACGATAACTTTGTGCTCGCGAGAAGACGAGCCAAAGTATTGACGTTGATCAGATGTGCGCGCATCTGAAAATCAATCGATATACGGAAATCGTGTTTCATCGTGCCAAGAGATACGCAATAAGTAGTAATAAAGTATGACAAAAGTGTCGCAAATATAAAGTGAAACGGGGAAAAAGTCTCGTAGAATAATGCCGAGTGAGTTGACATTATCGATTTAACGATAAATTTTCCCAACTCCCATATATCTGCGGTATGAACGAGTAGCGAGGATCGTAACCCTCGCGTATCGTATAACTGCGGCGGGAGAAACGATCATCGCGTATACGTTGCTTGGTTGCAAACATATGTGCTGTCGGCACAATTACGATTTTCTAGGAAAGAGCTTGCAGGGTTGTGTACTTACGAAGAGTGAGAAAACCAGAGAGAGAGAGAGAGAGAGAGAGAGAGAGAGAGAGAGAGAGAGAGAGAGAGAGAGAGCGAGAGAGAGAGAGAGAGAGAGAGAGAGGAGAGAGAGAGAGAGAGAGAGAGAGAGAGAGAGAGAGAGAGAGAGAGAGAGAGATTGCAACACCAAGAGTACGGTTGTCTCGAATCGCTTGCGATAGGACAAAAGTTAAGAGTGACGATGGTGTGGTAACCTGACGTCGTATCGGCAACGAAGACAGCCCAGTGTACCCCAAGCCACACACATACACGCATGAATCCCGAGAGTCGCGGGCACTCCTCGGTAATTTTATTTGAGAAATCGTGACGATAATCGGCACCACGAGATCGCGGGGGTTTCCCGTCATCAGCAGGGCCTTATCGATGTGCGCGGACAATTAAAGCGAGAAATATCTCGCGAAACTTGTCACGAATCGACCAACGCTCTCACGTATCCATCTCCAATGTAATCCTGCTTCCCACACGTGCCGTTTATTTCTAATGTCAGATTGATGGCCATATTGGTTGTGCACAATTCTTCTAGAAACGCGTCGTTGAACGCCTCCTCCACCCTCTCTCTCTCTCTCTCTCTCTCTCTCTCTCTCTCGAAAAAATAGGTTCTCCATAAAGTTCTCACATTGGGGGTTTTGCAAGGAGCTGCAACAACGAAAGAAGTAATGATAGGCGGAGAACGCCGAAGGGATGTCAACAACCGCAAAAACAAGGTAATATCGAACCACACGATCTGCAATGTGACGAAGAAATCGGCAGAACTTTGCGCTTGCTGAGATTTGGGACCAAAAGTGTGGCCATAGGCTGCCAGAATCTAGAAACATCGTACTCCAGAATATTTTCGAAAACAAATATTCAAGTTTGCAACGTTGGAATACAAAATCATTGTCTATTTTCTGTGTATCTCTAATAGGGACATTGAAAAACGTCCGAGTGATTTTAGTAGCCTAAACTTGCCAGTTTTTTAGCCCCGTTTTACAGTTCGGTTATGCATGTCGAGCGCCATGCCTCACGTCCAATCAAAGTTCCTCTACGCATGTCGAATCTTTCACTTTCAATGACTACTGCTCCCTCGCCACGTGGTACATTTCGATCTCTGCAGCGTGAATTCACAAATTTATACAAAAATAATTCACAATTACCAATGATTTTATTCCAGCGATTAGATTGTGAAATCGAGTGAAATTTTGAAGTGACTCCAAGCACAGTTCGGTAATGCTGCTCTAAGTAAAACCCAAGTGTTCGATTGGGCCCAGAAGTTTCGAAATGGTCGTGATAAAGTGGCAAATCAAAGCTATAAACAGCTGTCAGCCGGAAAAG
>CAWVQM010000205.1:0-10817 GCA_963932345.1 Ophion ventricosus | reverse complement strand
AAATTATTTATTTTTGCAAATCGTATAATAAGTAGGCACGTTTTCATTTTTTTTTTTTCACCAGAGAAAGAACTTTTTGCCAATATATGTTGAAACGCGTTTTTCCTAGTGAAAAACTAGTTTTTACTGAACGCCTTCGTGATAACTAGTTTTTGTTGGTGAAAACTAGAATTTGTGGATAAACAATTTGGAATTTTATTTCAAACTGGTCGACTGACAAACAAACCCAAGTGAAATCTTCCGAATTTGGAATAACTAGTCCTCACGAAATTAAGGGGTTACGTGGGTTTCGAATACCAAAAAAAATTGGTATTCGAATACCAAAAAATTTCGAATACTAAAAAAAAGGTATATTTTCTCTATTTTTTTTTTAGATATTGGGTAAAATAAAGAGTTCTGAGCGTTTTCCGCTAGATGTCATATATATATTATATATATACCATGTGTAGAAGTATGAAACCGGAATTTTTATTGTAAAAATCGCACGTCTGTTGTTTGAAAATGATAAAAAATATTTTATTCAACATAATCTCTATTGCTATCCATACATTTTTCCCACCTCTCCGGCAGTTTATGAATGCCACGCCAAAAAAAACAGTTCTTTTTTTTAAGCGAATCAGTTGTCGAGCCATTTTCGTACATTTTCATACGAATTGAAGCGTTGTTTGGCGAGAGCGTGTCCCATTGATGCGAATAGATGATAATCGGGCGGAGCCAAGTCTGGAGAATAAGCCACATGCGCTAGTATTTCCCAACTGAACGCCTCGATCGTTTCCCTGACCCGTTTTCCTGTGTGTGATGGAGCATTATCATGGAGCAAAATGACTTTGTGTTGCCTTTTTCCTTATTCCGGTCGCCTTTCACGCAAATCTTGATTGAAATCGATCATTTGTTGTCGGTAGTGTTCAGTATTAACAATTTCGCCAGGTTTTAGCATCCAACAATGCTTGCAATTCGCTGTCATCAAACTTTTCCAGTGGTCTCCCACGTTCTTCGTTTTCTCACGTAAAAATCACCACTTTTGAATTTCTTGAACCACTCGAAACACTGTGTTTTACCAAGAGCATGTTCACCGTAAGCTTCGACAAGCATTCGACGCGATTCTGCAGCAGTTTTCTTCAAATGATAACAAAAAAACCAATGCTGTTCGCAAATCGTAGTTCGTAGGCACGAAACTCGACATGTTTAAGGTTATAGAAAAATATACCGGTGTAGGGAACTTGGGTTGTTGTGTGTTGAAAATCTTCGTCAGCTGTTGGAGGGAGATGATGGCGCTGCAGAAGCGGTCTTACGGTCCCTAAACTGATGGTTAGCACCATCTATAGGGAAACTTCCGGTTTCATACTTCTACACCTGGTATATATATATATATATATATATATTGGCGCGCCTGCTCGTCTCGCGATCTCGTCCTCTTCAGGGTCTCTTACCTTCAACCACAATACTCTCTCGATAGCCATCTCAAGTAAGTGTGTCCGCGGCATAGAGTCACGTATAAGTACTTGTGTGCCCCGGCGAACCACTGTTTGTACACGTGAAAAATATCGTACGTATAGGATGGCTGTGCGAGGTAAAGTGGAAGTACCTATATATATACACACACACTCACACACGTCGTCGTTGACTTACCCGATAGCTGGATCTTCTTCTTGATCTCGATGATTTTCTTGTTGAAGGCACTGAGTTTGCTCTCCTGCGTCGTGGATACCAGAGGATCGGCCATCTTTCTTATTCACCGTCTTCGTTACAACCAAACGCGTACACTCGTATAAATCCGAGTCTATCGATTAAGCCGAGTGTACGGTTGCCACGAGCAACTCTGCGCGGTCTTCGAATATTTTTTAATCTCCGATGTTCAATGTCCTATGCCCTTTTGCTTTTCAACGGGTCTGCTTGGGAACCAAAAGACAAGTAGATTTTCAATATTTTTCTTCTGACGAGAGTAGCGGAATGACGCGGTCAGGATTTTGCACACCATTGATACACAGTCTTGCCAAGTTTGAGTTATCTTTTTATTGGTAAAATATTGATAAACAGTGAAGTTATTATTATTATTATTCGAAGAAAGCGCCGTCGTTGCTACGTCACTTCGTGACGAGTCTCATTCAGTGTTGGGGCGTTAATCAATTAAATTTTCAATCGGTTCATTAACTGACTAAAAAAGTAATTGCATTTACTATTAATTGCAGCTAACTACTAATCTATTAATACTAACCAACTATTAATCCATGATAATTGCAACTCGCAATTAAAACAATTGTAATTAACTTTTAGCTTGAAAATGCTTTTAAAGATGTATATCGGGGGTCTGATTTAACGAGATGTCACACGAAACTAACGCTATCCCCACTCCACTGCCGCTGTGCTGTAGCCGGGTGGAGGAGCTGTGACATGCGAAATGCCTGTGATTTGTTGAAAAATGCTGCATCACATGTGGCGTAGTCATTTGTGGTTGTAAGTTTTAATTTTGGTGTGCATCATATATTGCAATGTTGGTGGGTTTGGGTTTGTTTGGGTTTGTTGAAGTTTGTTGAGGCTTGTTTGGGTTTGTTGAGGTTTGTTGAGGGCTGTTTGGATTTGCTGAGGTTTGTTTGGGTTTGTTGAGGTTTGTTTGGGTTTGTTGAGGCTTGTTGAGGCTTGTTTGGGTTTGTTGAGGTTTGTTGAGGGCTGTTTGGATTTGCTGAGGTTTGTTTGGGTTTGTTGAGGTTTGTTTGGGTTTGTTGAGGCTTGTTTGGGTATGTTGAGGCTCGTTTGGGTTTGTTCTGGCTCGTTTGGGTTTGTTGAGGTTTGTTTGGGCTCGTTTGTGTTTGTTTGGGTTTGTTTGGGTTCGTTGAGGTTTGTTTGAGTTTGTTGCGGCTCGTTTGGGTTTGTTGAGGTTTGTTTGGGTTCGTTTGGGTTTGTTCTGGTTTGTTTGTTTGTTTGGGTTTGTTTGGGGCTCGTTTGGGTGTGTTCTGGCTCGTTTGGGTTTGTTGAGGTTTGTTTGGGCTCGTTTGTGTTTGTTAAGGTTTGTTTGGGTTCGTTGAGGTTTGTTTGAGTTTGTTGCGGCTCGTTTGGGTTTGTTGAGGTTTGTTTGGGTTCGTTTGGATTTGTTCTGGTTTGTTTGTTTGGGTTTGTTTGGGTGGATGGATGGATGGATACTGAGAATGTGCGAAGAGAGTGAGAGAGAGAGATAGAGAGAAAGAGAGAGAGAGAGAGCAACTCATATTATTTGCACGTACTTTTTTTTATCACCCGAAAAGTCTGATTCCATTTTCAATGCCATGAAATAGCTGCACTTTGTGTAATATATCTGTAGATTTTTTCAAAATTGTTCTAAGAAACATTTAAAACTAACAATTAACCGATTCAACTTTACAGATATCAGATATGGAGTGTTTGTTTGAATTTTGTAGGATTACGCAGCGCACAGTGTTCTCGCCTCTCGTTGCCACATATCTGTTCTGACGCCACTCCGCGCCCTAAACAATAATCAGTTTTGATTGTTAGTTTTTAATAAAATACACCAAAAAGATTGAACATTTATTACTGTCTACTTGTTAATCGTGAGTTTTCACAATTACAATTGATTAATTGTTAATTGTTATAATTGTGACGAACAATTGATTAATTGTTAATCTTTAGTTACCCTAGTAATTAAATTTTGCCCAAACACTTGCCTCGTGGAACTTTGTTTCGTTTTTTCCCATTCGTTTCGTTTCAGCAGTGCACACGGAACAACATCGAGTCACTCGTTTCGCGAAGTACAATAACGGCGTGTGTGACAAGCGCATTAATTGTTGGAAATCAGGAAGTGAGCTTTTCGCGGGGTCATCGCGCAGCGGCTTGTTCGCCGTTCCATGATAAATTTTAACGGCTTAATCAACGCTGTACGAGGCTAATGACTCAGCGGCGAGTTTAACAAGCGGGATAGTGTTAACCAGCGCGATGCTTCGATATACAGCTTCTGTATATCGCGCTGCGACTCGAGCTGTACATACGCGTAATGGAGCTACTCACACTTTGGCTCTTTGCGAAGGAGCCAAGATGTATCCAGGTGTAGAAGTATGAAATGCGGATTTTTTTTTTTTCTAAAAAGAAACACGTTAAATTCGGAAGAATGATAAAAAATGCTTTATTCAAAGTATGCTCCATCGCTTGTTATACATTTTTCCCATCTTTCGGGCAATTTGTGAATACCACGCAAGTAAAAATCTTTCCCTTTTGGCTGCGAACCATTAATCGAGCCATTTTTTTCACATCTTCGTACGAACCAAAGCGCTGCTCGGCAAGTGCCGTGACCCATCGATGCAAACAAGTGGTAATCGGAAGGAGCCAAGTCCGGTGAGTAAGCCTAATGTCTAGCGACGCTAGCGCCACGAAGCGACTGGAGATGACTCGAACTACATTACAGCAGTGTGCGCATATCCGTATACGCAGAGTAGCTACATTTAGTAGCCGGAGTCAGCCCCCTGGCGCTACTGGGCACGGTCTTACATACAGGTCTGGAAACTCCGTCGGATGGGGGGGATCGCTTACTGACGAAAATTTTTTAATGCACCAGCCGCTAGGAGCGCTGCTATCTTAAAAGAGTTGGCGGCGAAGTGTGGTACGGGGGCAGACGGAGGTATTGAAAAAAGACAGAGCTAATCGCCGCAATACTCTGCATCTGCCTGTCCTCCGTAACACCTCATTTCAATGATTGGTTCTGCAGTATATATTGGTGGTATATCTACCAATATAGCTAATTATAATGAATAAAATTAAGCGGTGAACCAACCCAACAAGCCGCCAAATCTAATTAAACCCCAAGCGTGGCTACAACTTAAATATTAGAAAACTGTCTTATTCATGTAAAGATAATCGTAGTCGCACGGATAGGGTGCTGAGCTACCGTTTTGAAGGAGCCGAGTTCGATCCCCGAAGAGAGTGGGCTTTTTTTTTTTGCATTTGCATAGGTTTCTGGTTATGTATTAATTATTTATACACATTGTATTGTTTTTGTATGTCATTATTTTCTTTCTCTCAAATAAACATTCTAATTAATTTTTAAATAAATGTTTTTATTTTTTTATCGGTTTTTTGGTCGTTGGTAAAGGTTTCGAACTATGGGTAAATAACAAAATGATGAAATCATTTGTACCACGTCGCATTTTATTATTACAACACGCGAAATAACGAGTGCTTCGATAATTCAATTCTGCTTCCAGTTTTGCACCCCGGCAAAACACAGATTCTCGGCATTTTTTCACTTTCGATAAGTCAATAGCACAGGAAATCCACTAATGAGTCGCTTTTGTTTACAAAATTATTTTTGGTGGTTATGTTCAACTGGGGGCAAGATTTCAGCGCCGCGTAGTGTCAATTCTCAACGAATATTTTCGTCCGTAAGCGGCCTACCCCCACCGTGCGAATTTTGGCAGAGTTTCCAGACCTGTATGTAAGACCGTGGCCGTGACCCATCGATGCAAACAAGTGGTAATCGGAAGGAGCCAAGTCCGGTGAGTAAGCCTAATGTCTAGCGACACTAGCGCCACGAAGCGACTGGAGAAGACTCGAACTACATTACAGCAGTGCGCGCATATCCGTATACGCAGAGTAGCTACACCTTAGTAGCCGCACTCAGCCCCCTGGCACTACTGGGTCTAGCGTGTCCCCGTTATTGTCGCCACGTAAACTAACCCACCATGCGGCGCTAGTAGTCGCCCGCATGACCCCCACTCCAGTCGCGCAGCGTCTGCATAATTTGCATTCCACGCGTTTGGATAATTCATTATTTAGATTAGAATTTTAAAGTATATGTGTATATGAGGAGGGATGCAATATTTACACTTGTTGAAATATGATGTATTATAAAAATATTTATTGAACGAAATAAACAGATAACCTTATTTTTTTTTAAAATAATAGACTAGTCACGTTGTACAATGTTTTGCAATTTTTTTCTTGTCGAGATTCCTTTTTTTTTTGTTCCGCGTTGAGACGTGCAGAATATTGCTGCATCCGCTTCTGGATCTTTTGGTACATTGAAAAAAATGCGATTTTTCCTTGTTTGATTGATAACCTGACGTGCAGCCAAGGACCACGCACGCGGGCATTCTTAAATATAAGCACAAAAACCACAAAAATTGTTTTTTTATTTTATCGCTACACTAAAATTGTTTATTATTTTATCACTTTGTAACACCAAACTACGATTTTTTTTATTCGAGAACAACGACAGATCGAGAAAACGAAAAAAAATATCCACTTGGTCCACGCGACGAAAAAGATGACGAAATAATAGGGAGAGGCGCTTTGCGGAGTGGGGGTCATACGGGCGACTACTAGCGCCGCATGGTGGGTTAGTTTACGTGGCGACAATAACGGGGACACGTTACGTTAAGAGAATTTATCCCAGTGCCAGCCCCCTGGCCGGAATGGATAGTCTGATACAAAGAGTGAGGGTTAGGTAAACATTATATTGGGTGAAGTAAAAAGTTCTGAGCGCTTTCCGCTAGATGTCTTTAGTGAGCCATATCTCACGATGTATACATCGCATCGGGTCATACTATACGGCGATTTAGAGGTGACATTACGCTTCAAAAAAAGTTCTTTGACAGTTTTGCGTTTGGTGAAGCCAGTTGTGTGTTACAGCGTTCCAAAATGGAGGTGAAAAAAGAGAAAATTCGATACATTCATCAGTACCACTACGACCAAGGTGAAAAGGCGGAGCAGGCGGCCAAAAAAATTTGTGCTGTTTATGGAGCCAATACAGTATCGAATGCAAAACAGCAAAGCGGTGGTTCCAACGATTCCGTTCTGGTAATATGGACGTCGAAGATGAGTCACGCTCTGGTAGGCCAATCGTCGAAAATGTCGATAAAATCATGGAAATCGTCGAGTCGGACCGGCATGTGAGCACTTATTTCATTACCCAGGAACTGAAGATTAGCCAGAAAACCGTTTGGAACCATTTGCATAAGGCTGGTCTAAAGAAGAAGCTCGATGTATGGGTGCCCCACGAATTGACGCAAAAGAAGCTTTTGGACCGAATTGATGCCTGCGATTCTTTGCTGAAACGTAAAGAAATCGACCCATTTTTTAAGCGGATGGTGACTGGCGATGAAAAATTGGTCACATACGAGAACAACAGCCGAAAAAGATCGTGGTCCGATCGCGGTGAGCCGGCCCAAACGATCGCCAAGCCCGGATTAACGGTCAAGATGGTTTTGCTGTGTGTGTTGGTGGGATTGGAAGGGAATCATCCACTATGAGCTGCTCCCATCGGGCCAAACACTCAATTCGGACCTCTACTGTTCACTTGCGTGAATGTTTCTGACGTAGTAACATCATCGTACGATAGGAGGCGCGCGAGTCGTATCGGATAATTGTTCGTCTTTTATACGTTCGCGTATCGTTCATACGATTGAGTTGAAACTTTGTACATTTGTTGTTGCCACGTGCGTGAATGTTTCTGACATAGTAACATCAACGTACGATAGGTGGCGCGCGAGTCGTATCGGATAATTGTTCGTATTCTATGCATTCGCGGATCGTTCATCCGATTGAGTTGAAACTTTGTACAGTTGTTGTTGGCACTTGCGCGAAAGTTTCTGACACAGTACCATCAACGTACAATAGATGGCGCGCGAGGCCTATCGGATAATTGTCCTTCTTCTATGCGTTCGCGCATCGTTCATCGGATTGAGTTTTTTCATTGGATGTACCGTTGCCACGCGTCCTAATGATTTCGACAGATATATGCCATTCGAATTGAAACGTTTGCAGTTTCCGGTGCGACTCGCGTTTGAAATGACCATCAACAAAGCACAGGGACAATCGCTAAAAGTGTGTGGACTAAATTTGAAAAATACATGCTTCTAACATGGGCAGCTGTATGTGACCTGCTCGGGTGTCGGAAAACGTTGTCATTTATTCGTATACGCACCAAACGGAAAAACAAAAAAATATTGTGTATCCAAAAGAGCTTCAATAGACAAAATTGAAACACAGATACTTTCTTTCTTTGAGTGGCATTGCAACGCATGCCGGGTACAGCTAGTATACATATATTGTATAAATATATATATATTCGAGATGCATATTACTTCCAACAGCTGCTCTCGTGGTGATTCTCGCCGAGCGGTTACTTCAATTTATCTCGTTCCGCCCGCCCCCCCCCCCCCTCCTCCTCCCTCACCCGTGCTCGCTGACTCTCTCGCTCTACGTTCCTCTCGGCGTGCTCGATCTCGCCTTTTCGCACTCGTTGTGCAAGAGGGCTTAGTCCCTGCTGATTGCGGCTAACGCGAAATTCATCGGCTCCGCGGCGATACAACACGCGCGTTTTTTTTTTTTTTTTTTTCGTATTCGGTCCGGTGCCCCGTCGCGCTAACGAATACAAATGCAGAATTATAATTCGTTGGGATGCTACACGATCCTCGGGCTCGTCCTCTTCGTGTCGTTCGGTAGCTTTATCTTTGGCAATTTTTCATTAATTTATGCATGTATATCGACGTCGAGGCGTGGAAAGGTCGTGAAGATTCGATTGGTAATTTACTTGGGGCCCTTTGGGCTTCTGTATTATTAACCAAACTTACTTTGTCTCGTAAGTTACAAAAGTACACGATAAAAAGAAGAAAAAAAAATGCGCGATTGTAATGTTTTGAAAAGATCTCCAGTGCTTAGCTAAAAGAAATTTTGTAGTTGACCTTCGTATGACCTTCACGCCCGATACCAAAGGTCAAATTGACATTGCTATCCTTTTGGACCTCTCGAACCGGAGCAACTTTTATTTCAAAATATATTTATCGACTATTCGTACTTTCTGAGATAGAAGCTTGTAAAATATTATTCGCGACACCCGGTATGAATCGGGGCAAATTCATAACTAGCCGACTACGGGGCGCGGAGCAATTGCCCGCGGCGACGATGCGGATCCCAGTAAATTTGCGTCGGCTGCGAGATACAACTCCATGGGAAATTAATGAAAAAGCATCGATCAGGAAGAACGCGCGTAAGATGGGATCTTCGCGATCGTTAAGAACACGATCCTCGATGACTTTTTTTCTTTTGTTTCTTCTTGTTTCTCGTCTCTTGCGCGCGCCGCGGTCTGGAAACTCGTTGGATCTGGATCGTCGCGACGCGGCTCGCCTTTGGGCGAAGGAAGATTGAAAAAAAAAACGGAAAGAGAAAGAAATGGCACTGCAGCTTATCAAGCTTGCATTGGAAAAAGAAAAAACAACGTTTATTCGATTCGAGGATCTGAATCGAATTGTACGCGCTACCTCGTGGCCCACTACGATTTTATTTGATTTTAATTAATTTTTTAATCTGTTTCCTTTTTTTTAGCATTGAAAATGCTTTTAAAGATGTATATAGGACGTCTGATTTAGCGAGTGACATGCGAAACTAACGCTACCCCCCCCCCCCCCCCCCCCCCCACCTCTACTGTCGCTGTGCTGTAGAAGGGCGGGGGGAGGTGCTAATGCTAAATGCCTGTGATCGGTTGAAAAATGCTGTATTACATGTAGAGTCATTTGTGGTTACAAGTTGTAAGTTTCAATTTTGGTGTGTACAATACAATGTTAGTGGGTTTTGGGGTTAGGGTTCATTTGGGTTTAAGTTTATTTAGGTTTGTTTGGGTTTAGGTTTGTTTGGGTTTAAGTTTGTTTGGTTTTAAGTTTGTTAGGGTTTAAGTTTCTTTGGGTTTAAGTTTATTTAGGTTTGGTTGGGTTTAAGTTTGTTTCGGTTTAAGTTTGATTGGTTTTAATTTTGTTTGGGTTTGTTTGGGTTTAAGTTCGTTTGGGTTTACGTTCGTTTGGGTTTGTTTGTTTGGGTTTAAGTTTATTTAGGTTTGTTTGGGTTTAAGTTTGCTTGGGTTTAAGTTTGTTTGGGTTTAAGTTTGTTTGGTTTTAAGTTTGTTTAGTTTGTTTGTTTTAAGTTTGTTTGGGTTCGTTTGGGTTTAAGTTTGTTTGGGTTTAAATTTGTTTGGGTTTAAGTTTGTTTGGGTTTACGTTTGTTTGGGTTTAAATTTGTTTGGGTTTAAGTTCGTTTGGGTTTAAGTTCGTTTGGGTTTAAGTTGGTTCTCGCTTCTGCCACGTAAAGCGCTGCCACCTTGGGATGTGCCAATCAAAACCACCACGAACAGCTGTGTAATGGCGCAAAGTTTTCGGAATAAAAGTTTTTGTGAGCGATATGAATGTCAAATGATTGTTTTTTTTTTATTGTGCTACCGATCCTAATGGTGAGAATGACAATGATTTGTGATTAAAAAAAATCTCCTCAGCTTGTTAATTAATAGCATGTGTAAACATCAAGCAGGGGCACTCGAGTTTCGAGAGAGTAAAATATAAATAGTTTAGTGGTGGTAGAGTCCCGTTTAGTCTACCGAAAAAAAAAAAAACAAAAACATTTCCTAAATAACACCAAATACAAAAATTCCTAGAATCATGAATTTTTTGCCTCAACGCCGTTGTAAAAAGATCTCAATTCAAAATATATTGTGCAAAAAAAGTCTCTCCCCTAGATAGAGAATAAGAAAAAAAAACCAAAACTTACGGAAAATTTGCGATAAGAACGTAAGGCAGGGATGCGACCCTTTTACGTAAGGCTCCTCCGACAGGCCGATGGGGAGGGGGGGGGGGGGTTGAAAGCAACAATTGGCCGTAGAACGCATCGTGCCCCAAAGTGACGGAATCCGCCGCGTCTAAACCCCCTAGTCGCGGGGGTACGTTTTTTTCCGATTGGTCCTCTCGTGCGCGCGCGGCCATCTTGGTTCTTCTCTCTCTCTCTCGCTGGGCGCATTTATACAAGCATCGCTCTGCCGAGGGATCGGCGCGCAGGTGTGTGCGCGCGCAACC
>CAWVQM010000204.1:0-35608 GCA_963932345.1 Ophion ventricosus | reverse complement strand
ATGCGCTCTCTGAACCTGAATACGTAATATTTTGGCTACTTTGTGTATACACCGGTTATACATAATACATACACACGTATGCGGGCTGCTCCGCACAAGTTGGTCGGCTTTCGAACGCGCCACTAACCCCAACACCATTTCATTTAGAACCTTGAAAAAAAAAAAGTTAAAAAAACACATACACAAACGAACCCGAACCTAAAAAAAGCTGTTGAAAAAAGGAATTCCCCAATTATACGGGTTTGAATAGAATATTGCCTTGTGCTCGATATTTGAGTTTGAACTCTTTACATTAACTTCTGCATTGCTGTTTTTTTAGTGTAGAGCAGGGAGGGGCATGTTGAGCAGTCGGGTAAGTTGGGCAATGAGAGGTATGGGGGAGGGGAACACATCACGCCATCGCCCGTTGCCATGCGACGCACGAGATGGTAACGCAGGACGTTTCATTATTTTTGCAGCCAAAAGTAGAAGAAAACCGTCATTGAAAGATTTTCTTCTACCATTGTATGAGATGGTAGAAGTTTTGTACCATCAGGAAAATTTTGCAAATGCTTGAAAAGGTGATAATCGCTTGGTACCAGGTCTGGACTATACGGCGGGTGCGATAGAACCTCCCATCCAAGCTCTCGGAGCTTCTGGCGCGTCGTTAAAGATGTCTGCGGCCTGGCGTTGTCTTGACGGAACTCAACACCCTTCCTATTGGCCAATTCTGGCCGCTTCTGGTCGATCGCCTGCTTCAATCTGGTCAGTTGTTGACGGTAGAGGGTCGAATTGAGTGTTTGGCCCGATGGGAGCAGCTCATAGAGGATGATTCCCTTCCAATCCCACCAAACACAACAAAACCTTCTTGGCCGTTAATCCGGGCTTGGCGATCTTTTGGACCGGCGCACCGCGATTGGATCACGATCTTTTTCAAAGATCGTCATCAAAGGCAAATAAAAGAATAAATAAATTTAAAAAAACAACGAACAAAAGCTTCTATCCAGCGCGCGATTTTACGTCGATTTTACTGTAACAAGCCTCTTGCCAAGCCCTTCTTTTATTCGTCCTTTTTTTTTGCTTTGTACATAAAAAGAGCTTGCTGCGGTGCCTGAGGGTGGAAAAAAAGGCACGGGGGCTCGTCTTCCGAAGCGGCACACGAGCAATCCTCAATGTTTATTATTTCCATCGAGGGAAATATTTTACCTTCGATTTATCGTTCGCTTGCCGCGCACAGCACTTTCGACGTTACTTCATCGAATAGTAAAAACGTCGGATTGACTCTGACACCCCTATACTTGCAGCCACCCCCGCGTACACCACCCCCCGCCGCTCTGTCGCCGGCCCGGAATCGCCCTTTTTTTTTTTTACTCCCACGACCCGATCCTCAACAATCTTCCTGCAGACACATAATGTATTTTTCGTTGCAAAAAAAAAGCAAAAAAAAACAACAAGAACATAGCTTGTGCTTCGTCGTCATTTATTTTTCTGGCATTCGACATTGAAATATAATTCATGATGCATCGAGTGTCGTGTTCACAATTCAAGTAATCGATGAGGTCTCGATGAAAAGCTTTTCAACTTGACAGATCGTGTCTTTACTCAGCACGAGACTAATCACTTTGTACAATATCGACGCCTCTTTGCGATCGTTCAACTTCAAGGATACGTTTATTTTTGTCTTTTTTTTACCCCCCGCCCCCCCTCCCCCCCATCCCAATCTCTCAGACTTTCCAGTGACAAGCAAGAGCGTCGATTAATTGACCAAGTAATTATCGAGAAAGGATCAATCATACGCATTGGCATTTGTATGTATATACAGGGTGGTCGAAATGTCGTGGATCAAACGAAGTAGGGAGGTAGGAAAGATCATTGCCAACCAAAAAGGTCATGTACAGGTTGGCCCGTTTCTCAACTATTCCAAAGTTATGATTTTTTTTCAATATTTCTTAAAAATCGGTTCCTAGATAGACAAAAACATTAAATTAAAAAAAAAAACTACATACCATATGCGGATTGTTCTTTTTTTTAATGCAGCCTGATGTGGCTTTAACATGAAAATTGACAGCTCAAATTTGTTTGAAGTAAAATTCGATTTTCCTTGCACTACATTGCAGTGAATAAAAATCTATAGTAAAAAATACTTTCGCGAATCAGGTATATGAATTGGATCTTATTAGAATCCTCGTTTGGTGAAAGAATTTTCCTACAACAGGACCACTTTTCGTTAGAATATTTTTCTTTTAAGAGTGTATTGTAGATATCGTCTCATACATGCTTAAATCCAATTATGAAACTCTGAGGAAAAAGAAATTATGGTCCAAAAAGTTAATACAAATAACATTTCATGCTAAGAACTCATGATGACAATTATGAAGACCTACATTTTCGTGTAGAGGAACATCATCAGGCTACATCGTAAAAAAAATAACGCTCATATGGCAAGTAGTTTTTTTTTAATTCATTATTTTGTACAGCTGAGAAACGATTTATCAAAAATATTGAAGACAAATGAAAACTTTAGAATCGTTGAGAAACAGACTACCCTGTATATGACCCTTTTGGTTGGAAATGATTTTGAGAACCTCTCCACTTCGTTTGATCTATGACTTTTGAGCCACTATGTATATGTATATATACAGGGTCGTCCGTTTCTCGACGATACCCAAGTTATGATTTTTTTTCAATATTATTAAAAAAATCAATTCCTGATTGTACAAAAGAAATAATTTTTAAACAAACTACTTACCATAAGCAGATTATTATTTTTATGTAGCCTGTAGATTTAGAAGAAAAAGAAAAATTTCTACCGAAGCGTGTGCCTTTGGGAGGAAAACTGGTCCACTTTATGGGAATTCTAAAAAGCTACAGCTCATAGTCCTGACCCTCAAAACTTGTTTTTTTACCATAGTCGTAGGTCATAGTTATTCGTTCCAACAGCCGCTGTTAGATGATAGCAACAAAAACACAGCGATCCATTTGTTAACAAAAGACAAGGTAACGTTGCTATCTTCAAAGGAGCATCACCTATAGCTACTGGTTGAAGTCCGTTTGAAGTCCGCTTCCAACTCCATTCTTCATAGTCATGGTAAAATCCAAGCCAAGTTTGATCCTGATGTTAGGTTCTGAACGAATGGTACCGTGCCGTATCTTGGGTAGGAGGTAGAAGTGACAGATTCAGCTTGGTCTTACTTGCCAATTTTCCGAAGCATTTTTATCGAAGAGAGTTAATGGACGCTTCCGATTTGTCACCTCCATACAGTGCAATAAAAAAACCTTCTCCAGCGTGAACAATCATATTTGGACCAACGTTCTTTTCGGTAAACAACTCCACAGCTTTCAGTAGGGAATCGTTTCTTTGCAATGTTGAAAGAATTTTGGTTTTTCCTATGTTGTATGCAGCTGCTGTCTTGTCGCAATCACTGAAAGCGCGAAGGAATATGTTGTACCCAATCACTTTTAGTGTAACGGCTATCGAGACAATTTAGAGCCGTGTAATGTTTCAGGAGTTCGTCCTTTCCCAGGCTTGCGAAAGAAAATGTTATCGTATCCATTCGTCAATCCGATTAGCAATACAAGATCAACGTCCTCGCCCACAATGACAACTGAATCGTATCTTCTGGACATTTGCAATGTTTCAACTGACTGAAGCTGACTGCTGCCTTTGCCTTGTTTACAAGGGGACCGAAGCCGTTAGGAATTATGCCTGAATACTATTGGAAAATTAAGAGCGACAGCTGTTCCATACGATTGAACATATATGGGCGCATGATTTAGTATACAGCGTTATAATCTCGTGGCTATTATGCGTCAACTAGGCATTTACAGCGTAAATAACTCTTAAGGTATCAATTTTATGGAAAAAAACGTCAAATAAAGTTTATTGGAAATTCTATGTTCTACAAATTTGGTTATTACCATTTATAACGTTTCATCAACCGTTAACGGTATATTTAGCAATAACCATATTTCCAAAAGTTTGACGCGCTATAAATAAAAACCTATGCAATATACCGAAAAAAGTTTCGAATAAAAGTGGTACAGAATTTTATTATCTACGAAAATAATCTCTACTATTTTTATCGTACGATGCACAGTTTACGAGATATTTGATAAAACGTGTTTTCCAAGATGGCGGCTGAAGCTCAACCCCCCCCCCCCCCCCCCGTCCCGCCAACGGGGGCGACCTCGAACATATCCCATCAAGAAAATCGGATATGTAGGAAATTGCATTACGAACCGAATTTTTGGCTCTGGCTGTTGGACTATATGGAAAAAATCGTTATCACCATCCGATGACACCTCCCGTACAATGCAGCTTCCCTTAGTCAACATTTTTTTTTCCGACGCCCATAGTTTCGACGTAGGGTGCGGAGCTTGCGAAACTAATGTGTCTACTCGTTAGTGCTCGCGATAGCCCACTCTGCCGATTTTACCTAGCAAGGAAATGTTCGTAAATCGTGTATACGTCCGTACGTGCCCGCGTACATTTCATCTGTGCGACCGAAATAATTGGCGTTCCACGTCTACTTTACGCGACAGCGATCGCGATTTGCTAAATAAGAGATCGCCATAAATGTGCATAACCACCACCCCTCCTCCCTCACAAAGATGTGTATGTGTGTGTGTTTGTGGATGTGTGTGGGGTGTGTGTTTGTGTGGGTGTGTATTTGTGTGGGGTGTGTGTGGGGGTGTATGTGTATGGAGTGTGTGTGCGGGTGGCTGTGTGTTTGTGTGGTGTGTGTGGGGGTGTATGTGGGGTGTGTGTTTGTGTGGGTGTGTCTGGGGACGTATGTGGGTGTATGTGTGTGGGTGTCTGTGTGGGTGTGTGTTTGTGTGGTGTGTGTGTGGGTGGGTGTGTATGGGGGTGTATGTGTGTGGGGTGTGTGTTTGTATGGGGTGTATGTGTGTGTGTGGGTGTATGTGTGGGTGTATGTATATATAGAGCACACATGCGTGCGCACTATCACGTATACTTTGGACTGAGCACCTATGTATTTACGTCCGTCTATATATATGGAGAAATCTCGTCTCGTCATATCAGCGCCCCAGCGTGAAATCGCGCTGACTCGAATAGGACTTTGCGGTTCACACTCACGGTGCAACTAATCGAGCGGTTGCAAGCGTAGCACCAATTGCAGTCTATATATATATATATATATATATATATATATATATATATATATATATATATATATATATATATGTACAAATGTGTCTGTGAGAGCATAAGCGAGCTCGAACGTCGTCGTTGAGCACTCTCTCGTGGCCAATTAGCCACGTTCACGTTTTGAAATGACGTCAATTAATCCGCACCGGGCATTTACATCGGTGCATATATATATATATATATATATATATATATATATAGATATATATATATATATATATATATATATATATATACGAGTTGACAAGTGTAAGTTGGTCATGAGTTTTTTAAAGGATTTGGCGCGGAGATTTTGCGACTGAGAAAAATATATTATTCAATGGTTTTTTTCAAATTGTCTTCGAAAAAAAATATAGCGTATTTTTAGCATGAGGAGTATAGTATTTTCCAAAAAAGCTTGAGCATTCTCGAACAAACATCAAAATTCTTTTTGAGTACAGCATAGAATGAAGATAATCAAATTCCGAATACGGTAAACTCCTAAGAAACGTTTTTTGTGCATACCCCTCATCGAGACGAAAAATGATCAAAGATGCCTTTTTTCCGATCACGGGATGCACAAGTGAAGTTCTTCTGCAGTGTATAGTATTTTGTAATTGAATTATCTTCATTTCGCTGTACTCGAAGGGGAATTTTGATTATTTTTTCCCAAAATGCTCAATATTTTATGGCAAATACTGCTCGTCACAAAAATGAGTATGCATAAGCCCTTTATATATATATATATATATATATATATATATATATATATATATATAATGCGTTGTACTACTAATTAGGGGTTGTTTTAAAAAATCCGAAAATATGCGTTTTATCATTTGTTTTGAAGAATGTTTATACCAAGTTTCAAGTTGATACACGCAAGGAACACAATTTTCCATGCACTATTATCCACCCCCCTTAAGATTTGATTTTCGAAAAATCCATTTGCTGCAAACAAAAGACTTTTTGCTGCAAACAAAAGACAAAAGAATAGTTTCTGCAAATTTTCAACATTTTCCTAGTGAATTTTCACAATGTCTATGCGTTGCTCGATCGTGTCATTCCCTATTACTAAACCGTGATACTTCCTGATACCAGTTGTCAAAGATTAGTACTCTATGTTCGCGCACAAAAAAAAATGGCGCGCGATTTAACATGTCAGGTCATTTTGAGACACCCTTTATGTATAGGTAGATGACGGCACATGACCGGAAAATCATGAGGGACGACCAATGTATTGGCGGCTGTCGAAAATCCGTGCACACATACATATATGCGTCTTATACGTGCACAGATATATGGCGAAACAGAGCCCTTGGTGTACAGAGTGAAGCATACGAGAATCGGGGTGGACACGCGCGATCAGCGTCATGGTCCATCGCACTTCTCTCTCTCTCTCTCTCTCTCTCTCTCTTTCTCTCTCCATACATGTTCCTTTCTTCCTTGATAGGGAATCTCAAGGGTAGGAAGTCGTGACCTGAACATCAATTTCTCAAGGGGCAAACATCCATCGTACGATTCCGTATGGCTCGATTCTCTCTCTCTCTCTCTCCTCTCTCTATAGATCCCTTTCCTGTTTCTCCATTTACGAAATACGGTTTAAAAAAATCGTTCATTTTATGTAAACAAGGTATTTGCGTATCAAGACGAAAAAATTCATTGCATTATATCTGCCCAACGTGAATACATCTAACGGTGATCAGCAACATAAAGTTTTCCCAGCGAATATCGTCTCCCCGGCTCTGCTCTTCGCTCCTTTCCGTTTATTTGCAGAAAACAGGAAGTCCGCGAAAGCCAATTTTTTTTATCGACCTTGAGATACCCATTGGAAAATGAATTTTTCTGGGCGGCGGAAGGGGACGTCATGATAGAATCTTGCAGAAGGAAGGAACTTGGCAACATAAGGAACGAGGCAGAGAGAGAGGAAAAGACAGAGATGAAGAAAGAAAAAAAAGAGAGAGAGAGAGAGAGAGAGAGAGAGAGAGAGAGAGAGAGAGAGAGAAGAAGCGATAGCGACGGCGAAAGAGGGAGCGAGAGGGAAGAAGAGAGAGCGGGGAAGAAATGTAATGAAACGAAAATTTATATATACCCCAGCACGCTATAGGCGAATTTTATAATAAAAAAAAGGTAGCGAAGAGACGACTCACATTAATTTGCATAATATAAATTGAAGTTAAAGAGACGAGCCGTCCTAAAATATAAATCTTGAGACTAATTAATAACGAATAAAATAACAGACATAATAAAAAATAATAAGCAGTAGTATAATTAATTATTAGAAACATAATACAAAATCATTTAAAAGTCATAAAAGATCATACAAAATCATATAAACATTATACAAAATCGTAACAAATCGTATAGAATCATACAAAATCGTAACCCATCGTATAAAACCGCGCAAAATAATTTAAAAAATCATACAAAATCATTTAAAAGTCATAAAAGATCATACAAACTCATAAAAAAATTATACAAAATCAAGAAATATCACACAAAATCATAACAAGTCGTATAAAATCATACAAAATCATAACCCATCGTATAAAACTATGCAAAATAATTTTTAAAATCATACAAGATCATACGAAATTATAAAATACCCACAGAAAATCAAGAAAAATCACACAAAATCATAACACGTTGTATAAAATCATACAAAATCTCTAGCCATCGTATAAAATGATGGAATATCATACAAAGTTATATAAAAATTATAGAAAAACAAGAAAAATCATACAAAATGATATAAAAATTATACAATATCAAGGAAAATCACACAAAATCATAATAAATCGTATAAAATCATACAAAATCATAACCCATCGTATAGAATCACGCAAAATAATAAAAAATCATAGAAAATCATAACTCATTATATAAAATCGTGCAAAAAAATCATACCAAATCATACAAAATTATTTTTAAAAAACCCATACAAAATCGTTTAAAAGTCGTAAAAGGTCATACAAAATCATACAAAAGTTATACAAAATCAAGGAAAATCACACAAAATCACAACAAATCGCATAAAATCATACAAAATCATAACCCTTCGTATAAAATCATGCAAAATAATTTAAAGATCATACAAAATCATATAAAAATCATACAAAATCAAGGAAAATAACACAAAATCATAACGCATCGTAGAAAATCATATAAAATCAAGAAAAATGATTAAAAAATCATACAAAATTGAGAAAAATCATACAAAATCAATAAAAATCCCACAAAATCATAACCCATCGTATAAAATCATGCAAAATGATAAAAAATCATAGAAAGTTATATAATACATTCTGCAAATTCATAGAAATTATTTTTTGTATATGAAATTATAAACAATAATACTGGCTCATGAACAATCATACCAAATTGTATGATTTTGTAGAATACAGTACAATATTGTATAAGAGAGAAAGAGAGAGAGGGAGAGAGAGAGAGAGAAAGAGAGATGACGAGACCAAATTGAGATGACGTGGGAGGTTCCGTATATGACTAGTATGTGCTCATCCCTTGCGGGGAAATGTTCAAGTGCGTTCGCCCGATAAGTGTGCAATTGTGTGTGTGTGTGTGTGTGTGTGTGTAATAGATGGAAGCTTCCGGCTATTCGGTTGCACACGTTGGGGGGGGGGGGGGGAGGGGGACGAAAGAATTGCGAAACTTGGGCTCCTCCCTTTTCCACCCCTCTGCGCTACCACCCCCAAACCCTCCCCCGCTCTACCGCTTTCCACTAACTTGGATTCTTTATTGGAAATCCGGAGCTTACGTACTTGTTCGTACTTCCGGTATGGAGCAAAAGCGATCCACATATAAATATACACACACACCCATACGCACTCTCGCACACATGGTCAGTGACCACTCGAGACCGGACTTGGTCCACGACTCGCTCCTATTGAATTGCGCGGTGAATAAAAAAGAAGAAAAAAAAAAACAAAAAAACAGCGAGGATAAAGTGATATACTTCAAAAAATAAAATCAATAAGTATAAATGGGATAAAAAGCACGAAGGATAAAGAAGATAAAACGAAAAAAGTGTTCGGCGAGTGAGTCGCCTGGAGGGATACAAGTTTGAGCCATCTTGGCAGGAAACTTTCGAATGAACTTCGAATCCGGAAACTATATACGGTAAAGTCTTACAGTTATTTTCAAGCGCTCGGGTGACTTCTTTTACGATTCGTAACGAAACAGCTCGATACGGAAGCCCACACGAGCAATATATGTCTTTAATTTGATAGGCAAAAAGTTGGTATCGGTAAAAAAAAATGCAGACCTCGCGGAAATATACCACAAACATATATATCAGGGTGATAAAAAAAAAACCTCGTCCCTATTGGTAAAAAACTTGACCAGCTCATTTTCACAAGCCTCTCTTGAGGCCAGTTTTGTACCATCGAGAAAATTTTGCAACTGCTTGAAAAGGTGATAATCGCTTGGTGCCAGGTCTGGACTATACGACGAGTGCGATAGAACCTCCCATCCAAGCTCTCGGAGCTGCTGGCGCGTCGTTAAAGATGTGTGCGGCCTGGCGTTGTCTTGACGGAACACAACACCCTTCCTACTGGCCAATTCTGGCCGCTTCTAGTCGATCGTCTGCTTCCACCCGGTCAGTTGTTGACAGTAGCGGTCCGAATTGAGTGTTTGGCCCGATGGGAGCAGCTCATAGTGGATGATTCCCTTCCAATCCCACCAAACACACAGCAAAACCTTCTTGGCCGTTAATCCGGGCTTGGCGATCGTTTGGGCCGGCTCACCGCGATTGGACCACGATCTTTTTCGGCTGTTGTTCTCGTATGTGACCCATTTTTCATCGCCAGTCACCATCCGTTTCAAAAATGGGTCGATTTCGTTACGTTTCGGCAACGAATCGCAGGCATCAATTCGGTTCAAAAGGTTATTTTGCGTCAATTCGTGTGGCACCCATACATCGAGCTTCTTCTTGAGACCAGCCTTATGCAAATGGTTCCAAACGGTTTTCTGGCTAATCTTCAGTTCCTGGGCAATGGATTAAGTGCTCACATGCCGGTCCGACTCGATGATTTCCATGATTTTATCGACATTTTCGACGATTGGCCTACCAGAGCATGCCTTCGACGTCCATATTACCAGAACGGAAGAGTTGGAACCACCGCTTTGCTGTTGCATTCGATACTGTATTGGCTCCATAAACAGCACAAATTTTTTTGGCCGCCTGCTCCGCCTTTTCACCTTGGTCGTAGTGGTACTGAAGAATGTATCGAATTTTCTCTTTTTTTACCTCCATTTTGGAACGCTGTAACACACAACTGGCTTCACCAAACACAAAACTGTCAAAGAAATTTTTTTGAAGCGTAATGTCACCTTTAAGTCGCCGTATAGTATGACCCGATCCGATATATACATCGTGAGATATGGCGCACTAAAGACATCTCGCGAAAAACGCTCAGAACTTTTCACTTCACCCAATATATTTCATGACTTTTGGGACACACCTTGTGTATATGGACGATTTTCCAGTCGACAGTCCAACTGATAACAATGGCTAATGGACGTGATGGTCATTGCGATGTTCAGCATTCCATCTCTATCCCTCGTGTTTTTCCCTCGAGCATATACAGGGTGAGGCACATAAAGTGTTACAGAGCAATAGCACTCAAACTATTGATCAAATCCAAAAATGTTTCAGACAAAAGTTTCAGTGTTCGAGAAGGCCGTCATACTGGACCACCCTAATTTTTTTATCGGTGGAGGCGCTGAAGCTACGTCAAGGTCAACTCCACTTTTTTAAATGGAACCATGTATTTTTTTTTCGATGACATTATTACCGATTTTAAGACGAATTCAGCGACCTACAACACAAGGTCATTCTAGTCACGCAAAGTATGAAAATAGTCGAAAAATCGAAAAATATCGGAATAATCACTTTCAAAGGATCCACCAACCTTGGTTTGGGTCTACCTACAGAAAATGCTCGAAGTGATGACCCTCGACTTGTAAGCACTTGTTAATTCGCTGATGAAAAGACCGTCTAACTTCAGCCAACATTTGTGGTGTAATTTCGGTACATGCTCGGGGTATTCTTTCTTTCATGTCGTCACGCGTGGTAAGTGCTACCGCCATTACGCGTTCTTTGACAAAACCCCATAAAAAGTTCATTTTCGCGATCCGATGTACTCACATTAGAACGTAATGCGTGACTAACTGATATGTCAACAGAAAATGCGTACTTGCTGCCGATAAGAAACATTGGTATCGTAAGAAATGAAAACAGCGATCAAACAAGTGTTTACAAGTCGAGGGTCATCACTTCGAGCATCTTCTGTAGGTAGACCCAAACCAAGGTTAGTGGATCCTTTGAAAGTGATTATTCCGACATTTTTCGATTTTCCGACTATTTTCATACTTTGCGTGACTAGTATGACCTTGTGTTGTAAGTCGCTGAATTCGTCTTAAAATCGGTAATAATGTCATCGAAAAAAAATACATCGTTCCATTTAAAAAAGTGGAGTTGACCTTGACGTAGCTTCAGCGCCTCCAACGATAAAAAATAGGGTGGTCCAGTATGACGGCCTTCTCGAACACTGAAACTTTTGTCTGAAACATTTTTGAATATGATCAATAGTTTGAGTGCTATTGCTCTGTAACACTTTATGTGCCTCACCCTGTATATATATATATACATATATATTCAGTCTGGGTTTTCCGGTCGCTCTGTGTGATGCTTCAAAAAGTTCAATGATTATTTACCCAAGCACATACATATATATACTGATTATCCATATAATCGAATTTGAAACGTATTTTCCCCGATCACTCTGGCAAACCGTTATAAAAACAATTTTCGTGTTCAATGAAATGCCGCGTTTGCTTTTCATTGTTAATTGAGTGGGCTCGTTAGCACATCTACCCTGATATCCATTGGAACGCATAGATGTGTATTGTTTTATTCGATTATACGGACATAGGCAGCGTCCAATGAAAAACGAGCGTATACTCGAGCTATTTGATTTTCGAAAAACAGTAACGAATTACAAATCGATGGCTCGTGTTAGCACACCTTTGTATGTAAATATATATATATGTTAGTGTGTGTGTGTGTACAGGTGCACCGTGCGCGAAACCCGTTGCTGCCACCATGTCACTCATCAATCCAATAAGCGACAATAATGAGCTGAAGTTTTGGTAACTGGAGATTGCAATTTATAACATTCGAACGTTCGGAACAATTTTCCATTGTGAAGGAAAATATTGGGTCTATGCACAAATCTATAGCGAAATTCGAGTTAATTTGTAATGCAAAATATTTACAAAACAAAGAGATTTCAATCAACGAAATATGTTCCATTCTGTTCAGTGACTTTCAGCCAATCGTGCAGAAATTTCTTAGGGATAGCGGAGAGTGGGGCATAATGTGTCACGGGGCACCGTGAACCACATGCGGTCTCTCGGAGGTTTGTAGCTCGTAAAATCCGAAATTTTTTGTGTTGGCCCGTGATTTATATTCAGTCTCGGCTTGTCTAAAAGAAAGTCAATAGCAGCTCACGAAGAATTATTAAAAGTACAAAATCAATTTGTCGTTAATAGGACGAATAGGGCAAAGTGAATGCGGTATTCACTTTGCCCTATTCGCTTTGCCCCATTTGATCACTCCTGATCTTATCCCGTTGAAAAAAAAAAAGGATTTCTTTGGGTCTTATTTTCTACACAGTGTATGAAGCTACATAAACATACATTATAACCACCCAAAAACAGGGTACGATAAATAAATAACTTTTTATTAGCGAAATACTCACCTTGACGAATCAATATTTTTCAAGCAAAAACACAAATCGTCGTCTCCTGGACGGCGCGTGACACGGCCACTCACCAAAGTATTTGCCATGTACTGGGTGACGACGGGCGAACCTTGCTATAATAATGTGGCGAACGCATAATTTGCAAGTCGTGTCGAGTTTTCACTTTGCCCAGGGTACTCGCTTTACCCGGACTTACCCTAAATCTTGACATTTATAATATTGCACCAATTGTCACGTAATCTTTTTCAGATCCTTGAATAAATGATTTTAGAAAACGTCCAGCGTCTCCTGCTGATACGGATCGGTATGTCCTGGCGATATTTACATTTATCCCTATGGGATCTTTTATGGACTAGAGTCCTTAACAGTTGCGGATTAGGATCCAGGCTGGAAAGCGATTTGCGAGCGTTACATTTACCTCCCGCATCCGATCCTATGTCCGACTAGATCCCGATTGAGAAACCAAAGTCCTAGTCCGAATCGGACTTTATCCATGACAATATTTCTGCACGGGCATCTCTCCACAATTTTCGTTAGCTCTCTTTCGTAGAAGTTCTGAGATCTTTGGGCAAACAAGTCATCCAAGTGGTTTTTGAGGACCTCCAAGAAACTGAAGGTTTTATCAATCAAACTATTCTGTAGTGCCCGGAACAAGTGATAGTCTGAAGATGCAATGTTCGGACTATACGGTGAATGCACCAAAACATCCCAACCAAACTGCAATAACTTTTGCCGGGTCATAAGAGAAACGTTTCGTCTAGCGTTGTCCTGGTGGAACACTACATCCTTTCTGTTCGCATATTCGGGCAGCTTCTGATTGATTTCATTTTGGGCCATTTGTAAGCAGTACTTGGTCGAATCAATCATTTTGTTGGATGACATCAGCTGATAATAGACGATTCCTCTCCAATTCCACCAGTTACGGAGCATGGACCTTCTTCGAGTGTAATCCAGCTATTGTGACTGGCTGAGCCTCTCTGAGCTTCCACTATGATCGTTTTCGACTGACATTCTTGTAGACAATCCACTTTTCATCGCCAGTAATCTATTCCCTTTAACAAATGGTTCGTTTTGATGGCCTTTGTGCAGCAAATCTCAAGCAAAAATTTAGCTTTCACTTAATATACGACACTTCATACGGTTGACGCATGTGCGAGCCGAGAAACAACTGCCAACGACATCTGTCAGAATTTCGCAATGGAATTATGCATAGACCCAATACGTATATTACAATATGTCAAAATCGTAGTATATCTGCTCGATATCAGACGTTTCTCCATGTAAACGTAATTGGTCCATGAAGACGATGTCCAATATAGAAATAAGCAAACCGCGATAATGTGATATCATTTCTTCTGAGCACTGCAAAGGATACCCGCGAGAATGTAAAAGTTGAAAGTAAATCGTTATAAAACGATGAAGTTTGTAGGCCGTCGAGGGACGAGCTTGCAAAACTAATGCTCCCTCTCTCTCTCTCTCTCTCTCTCTCTCTCTCTCTCTCTCTCTCTCTCTCTATCTCTCTCTCTCTCTCTGTCTCTCTCTCCTGGTGCCAAGTCCGCGCTCACTGTGCCATAAGTTTTCGTGTGCGGCAATTGAAGACGCGAGTTTTTACTTGGCGATCGCCCTTTTGCTTGCATCCCCACCCATGCTTGCGGCCACAAGGACGGGAGAGAGAGAGAGAGAGAGAGCGAGAGAGAGAGAGAGAGAGAGAGAGAGAGAGAGAGAGAGAGAGAGAGAGAGAGAGAGAGAGAGAGAGAGAGAGAGAGAGAGAGAGAGAGAGAGAGAGAGAGAGAGAGAGAGAGAGAGAGGGGGCGTGAGCGACGAGACAGAAAGAAAGAGAGGAGAGAGAAAGCACGGATGAAAGCTTCGAGACGTATTTAACTTTCGCCAAGAAAAATACAAAGAAGCCTGTATATACTTCACGTCTACTCGTCCCCGAATCGATTTCTTTCTCTCTCTCTCTCTCTCTCTCTCTCTCTCTCTCTCTCTCTCTCTCTCTTTCTCTCTCACTTTCTCTCTCTCTCTCTCGCCGTCTATCAAACCGAAAGAACAAGAAATGAATTGAGAGAAAGCGAGCAAATATTTAAAAAAACATCCGTAAAAAGCCGTAAGCTCAAGCTTTCGCTCCCGGCCCACTTGTTTGTCCAGTTGCCCGCGAACTATCTTTTGCCCTCTTTTATATATACGGCGTTCACCGGAAACGCCGCTTAGAAGTTTTGCTATCACGCCAAAAACCTCACGACCCAGTAAAAACTATATATATATATATATATATTCGAAAGCTCGCGTCTTCGTACTCTGCGCTCCCAAAAGAATTGTCGATGAGTCGGCGAATAATGTCGAGTATACGCGATACTCGAGGATGGGAAAGTTTTCCGGAAACGGCGAAGGAAATCACAAGCGGAAAATTGTCTACGAGAGCTGAGAAATATTTTTTGGTTCTAACCCGTATAGAAATTGGAGTCGCGACAAAGTACTGCTCCTTACTGAAGGAAATTTTTCATCGCCAGTCACCATCCGCTTAAAAAATGGATCGATTTCGTTACGTTTCAGCAAAGAATCGCAGGCATCAATTCGGTCCAAAAGGTTCTTTTGCGTCAATTCGTGTGGTACTCATACATCGAGCTTCTTCTTGAGACTAGTCTTATGCAAATGATTCCAAACGGTTTTCTGGCTAATCTTCAGTTCCTAGGCAATGGAATAAGTGCTCACATGCCGATCCGACTCGACGATTTCCATGATTTTAGCGACATTTTCAACGATTAGCCACCAGAGCGTGCCTCATCTTCGACGTCCATATTACCAGAAAGGAATCGTTGGAACCACCGCTTTGCTGTTGCGTTCGATACTGTATTGGGTTCATAAACAGCACAAATTTTTTTGGCCGCCTGCTCCGCCTTTTCACCTTGGTCGTAGTGGTGCTGAAGAATGTATCGAATTTTCTCTTTTTTTACCTCCATTTTGGAACGCTGTAACACACAACTGGCTTCACCAAACACAAGACTGTCAAAGAACTTTTTTTGAAGCGTAACCCGAGCAGAAATCTAATCAGGCTGCCTGAGGATCCATCAGGGCCGGATCGGGGATCACCAAGGCGCCCTGATCAGGTACGCATGATTTGCGCCGGACAGGGGCCTGAGCAGGGATCAATAAGGCGCCCTGATCAGGCACGCCTGATTTGCGTTGGATAGAAGCCTTATCAGGTATCAATAAGACGCCCTGATCAGGCACGCATGATTTGCGCCGGACAGGGGCCTGAGCAGGGATCAATAAGGCGCCCTGATCAGGGACGCCTGATTTGCGCCGGATAGAAGCCTTATCAGGTATCAATAAGGCGCCCTGATCAGGCACGCATGATTTGCGCCGGACAGATTGGGCCGGAAAGATTGGGACGGTCATCGCCAAAACCGCGAACAAAAACTAAACGATCAAGTCAAGTAAAATAAAAACTTAAACTTTGAAAAAATGTTTTCATATGTTTCATATTTTTAATAACGTTAGTAAACTTGATAACGTGTAACTGCGATAATAATTTAATAAATGTTGATCTATTTTTAAACAAAAATTAATCAAATGATTGAGCCAGATGACACGCATGTCTCAGGCTGGATGAGGCACCTGATCCGGGCCAGATAAGTTGCTTGATCCGAGCCAGATATAGTGCCTAATCCGTGCCTGGTAAGGTGCCTGATCCGGACCTGAATTTGCAAAAGCGTTACATCCCTGATCAGGGTCGGACTAAATTTGCCTAATCCGTCCCGGATTTGCTATTGTGGCAGCCTGATCCGGTCCGGATTTCACCCTGAACAAATTTCTGCTCGGGAATGTCATCTTTAAATCGCCGTATAGTATGACCCGATGCGATGTATACATCGTGAGATACGACTCACCTAAGACATCTAGCGGAAAACGCTCAGAACTTTTTACTTAACCCAATATCTAAAAACATTCAGGTAATATCTAAAAAAAAAGTTGAATTCCAATAAACAAATATATTGGAAATCAATTTCTGGAAAAGTGAAATCGACTAAAAAAAAACATCAAATTCACGAAAATTTTAATTAATTCATCGGAAATTTTCCTAAAATGATGTTTTTTTTTACATTGCACATCTCGTGATAGCCAGACAACAGAAAAATTCTCTCGTAAAAAAAAAATATTTATCGTGCTCGAGACAATATGTTAAATTTGGTGGTTTCAAATGAAAATACTAATAATTAAAATACAAATTTTATTCGTATTTTGATCAAACACGTATATATCGGAATGTCCAAATCAAGCAATGTTTAAAAAAAAAAACGAACACTCTCGTGTAAAAGTCCGAGGACCCACGGAAAAAGTCCACGTGGTGTTGGCGATTAAATTAACATTTTAATTCAATAAAAACAGCCACGACTACGTCAGCATTCTGGATTCTGCCCCGAGGTGTACAAAACCCGAGCAAGTTTCTCGCCATCGCGGCAAACCGTATTTTTTTTTTTTTTTATTCTTCTCCTCTTTACTTTTTCTTCCTTTGCAAACAAACTTAGTCCAGTTTACGCAAGGATAACGGAGGTATTTTGCATATTTTAAGCTGGATAGTCGGGAGGGAGGCTTACACAGATTGGCCGAGGCAAATTATTTTCGACTCACTTGTGCACTTATGTGTATGAATGGTGTCAAGGAGATTTGAGGGAACGACACGTGTTGAGGGATTACACGTCTGCTCTTTTGGTGAGGTGGATCAAGACGGTCGTGGCTTTTCGAGCTTTTACAGCTTTGTTTATTTACACTAACTTCCTCCCGCGGCTTTACCCGCGTAGAGTTTGGCCCATAGTAACTTCATTAGAACCCCTCATTAGGGGTTTAAAAAAAATCCTAAAATATGCGTTTCATTGGGAGTACAAATAAGTTTGCGCCGTTTTTTATCAAAAATTGGTCATTTGTTGTGAAAGAACGGTACTTTATGTTTTATTCAAAGTATTGTCCATCGCTAGCCACTACTCGTTGCCATCTTTTTGGCAGCATATGGATACCGCGTCGGAAGAACGCTTCATCTTTTGAGGCTATCCACAAATCGACCCAATTTTTGCTATCTTCATATGATGTGAAGTGCTGCTCAGACAGGCCGTGGCGTCATCGATCGAAATAAATGATAGTCAGAGGGAGCAATGTCTGGTGAATACGGCGGGTGGGGTAAAACTTCCCAATTGAGTGTTTCCAAGTAGGTTTTGACCGGCGCCGCAACATGTGGACGAGCATTATCATGCAGGAGAATAATTTTTTCGTGTCTGGAGTAGTAGTGGGCGCGTTGTTTCCTTGAGTGCTCGGCTCGATCTCATCAATTGTGTTCGGTAGAGAGCCCCGGTAATGGTTTCGTTCGGTTTGAGCAACTCATAATACACGACACCAAGCTGATCCCACCAAATACACAACATGAGTTTTTTTTCCATGAATATTCGGCTTGGCTGTCGATGTTGAAGCATGGCCAGGTGGTCCCCATGATTTACTCTTCTTTGGGTTATCGCAGTGGATCCATTTTTCATCACCAGTCACTATACGATGCGAAAAACCCTTTCGCTTATGCCTGGCAAGCAGCATTTCACATGTGCAAAATTTGGCGTTCAACGTTTCTCGGCTTCAGTTCGTATGGAATCCAATTTCCTTGCTTTTCAATCATTCCCAACGATTTTAAACGATGTGAAATTTCTTGTTGAGTCACTCCCAATGTGAGTGCAAGTTCTTCTTGCGTTTGGCACGAATCTCCCTTCAATAATGCTTCCAATTCCGCGTCTTCGTGCACTTTCGGCCTTCCGCTACGTTCTTTGTCTTCGACGTCAAACTCACCGTTCTTAAACTTTTGAAACCACTCACGACAACTTCTCTCACTTAAAGCAGCCTCAAATACGTATTTAATTTTCTAATTAAATACATTAAAATGTGTATTTAATTTTCTAAGAAAAATGTATTTAATACGTAGTTGTAATACGTATTTGACATTTTTCTCACCACGTCTCCGCCTTGTGCTACGTAGTGGGCGCCATCTGGATTCCAATGAGGATACCTCTTCTAGGGAATCCGCATCATATCCCGATCGAGATCTGATCGGAATTTAGGTATTCCTAAGGAATTTTTGTACGGCTATAACCGAAATGCGATAACCGAATTGGATCCCGATCAGGAAGGGATCCAATTGGATCCCTACGACGATTTCTGCACGAGTATTTCCTCCCTTAAGGCCTTAGGCCACTCTAGGATTTGCCAGAAATCCATTTTTTTTGTTAAAAATGTATCTTAGTACCTATAAAATTATATTCCAAAAGATTATGGATGTGAAAAATCTCTAAGTACTCGATTTTCGAATTTTCGCGCAAACCCTCTTGATTCATGTCGTGACTTTCTACTAACTTTAAACGCCTTTATCACAAAACTACATTTTACAAAATGGCCGGACTCACAACTCAAATAAATTTCAACCGATTCACTTGAAATTTTAACTGTATATTTAGAATTACATTTTCTGATGCACTACGTAGGATTTTTTTTATCATATTGCATAGTTCCTTTTTTATAAACAATTTTCATTTTTGCATTTTATATTTTTGTGTTTTAGAAATGCGCTATTTTGACAGAAAACAATATATCAAAAAAATCCTACGTACTTCTATAGCTATTCTTATATATAATCGAAAAGACTTTAGTGTCTCATCATAACTCAAAAATTATAGAAGCTGTTGGTCCGGCCGTTGACCTTCCAGAAATAAAGGCGTCATCGGAAAAATGCTGCACAGTCGCCATTCTGACATGTATCGCTGTGAAAAAAATAATTTTGTATAGTCAATTACGTGTATAATAAAACCCCTATTTTGTAATTCCGACTTATTTTATGATTTCGCTGAAAAAAAAATCACAATACATGCCCCTTTTTGGCATCTAGAGTGGCCTAAGGCCTTAAGGTCAAGTATCACACCGACCGAGCGGCCATGAGTGCGAGAGAGATAGCTGATTTGCAGATTCCCAATGATTTCTGAAACGGTTTCATTTTTGGGAAAAAATAAAACAAACACGTTCCGCTCTGTTGAACGACGAACAACGGCTTTCTCTTCTTTTGAACGAAATATGTTCCGTCTAGGAGAAAACTTGGCAGTAGGATTTTTACCGACTGGACGTGTGACACATGGCCTTAAAACAACTTCTCTCATTTGTATAATTCCAATTTAATAAGAAATTCGTTTTCTCCAGTGCTTTCAATTTAAGGGGCCAGTCCACTTTGGAGCCACGAAAAAAAGGCTATTTTCGCGATTTTTTTTTGAGGATTTTATAAAAGATATGAATATAAAAGTTGTTGGGCTTGATAAATAAAGTCTTGAAATACATTTAAAAACAAATTTTAATTCATTTTTATTCATTTTTAAGTCCAAAAACTATAGTTTAACGTAACGCCTCAAAAATAGTTGGGCTAGGTAGCTCCATCACAACTCGGCAACGGCTTGTCTGAAACAAAAAAATCAAAGTCCATTAGATTCAGTATGACACCAGCTACAAAATCACCCTCGGATATAAAGTTTTATCGAAAAATAAAAAAATGGCAGATGAAAAACGAAAAAAGTACAAAAAAACGCGTTTTTTTCGCAGTTTTTCGCAAAAAAAAAGAGTAAAAATCAAAATTTTAAAACCATTGAGGGTCATCTTGTTGCGAATCACGTTTACAATATGAGGTTCAAATTTCAAGAGAATCGGTTTATTAGTTTTAGAGATACGATGGAGCTAGATTTTGAAAACGTTGTTTCGAGAAAAACGCGTTTGAAGTTTATACTATGAAAAACTCTTACCTAAACTCAATCGGCAATATTGACACAATATTGGAACAATATTTCTGAATGTATGTACTTTCGAAAACAGTAAAAAAAAAATCGATTTTTCGAAATTTTCAAAGTGGACTGGCCCCTTAAAAAAAATCATTCCTTGGCTATAACATCAATTTGTTGTCTTTGCCAACAATCATTTCCTACTAATTATTTTGATAACTTTCAATCGAGTCACTCGATACTTTCGAAATTGGAAAACCACTTCTCCATTCTGCCAATTGACAATCGTCACATTTAAACAACAATAAATACATTTTTGTTTTTCAATTCCTCGCATAGCGTCGAAAGCATGCTTGCCAAAGTATCGAGTGTCCAAAAACTAAAAAAACGTTGCAAAAAATCCACAAACGACCAATTACTCCTGGCAGTATTCATAACCAACATTTAATAACCAAGCCACGATCTTAATTTACTACCCCAGCCCCCCCCCCCCCCCCCCCCCCCCCGTACCTTCCCCCGCTTCTCCGCCATTGCCCGTCCAACGGAAGCAATCAATTCGCTCGGTCTATCGTGCACTTCCTCCAATCACTTGCGTACCCCGGGACGTAATTCCAATTGATTCGTGATCGGAACTCATGCGAACGATACTCGTGGGATTTTAGGTTATTGCGAGCGCGTGCGCGTGCGCGCTAGTTTTGATTCAAGATTCCGCAATTGATTATGGATGCAACGTTGGTGGCTTTATACGAAGCTGTGACGTTGCCTGTTATATCTAGTCGTATTTATGATGACGAGCGTACACACGCGCGTATGCACGTACTACGTCCATACGTATATGGATGATTGTCAAATGCGGTACTTCCATACCTCCGGGGCCCACTCAGTGCGAATTACTCAACCGAAGCGCGGGAATTATGCGAGATTCGTGTGCCATTTCGTCCTCCATTACGACCAAGTGACTAGATAGATATATGTTTGATCTGTGCATAATTCCGTAGCGAAAATCGAGTAAATTTCAAACGCGAAACATTTCACGCAGGGCAGAGTGGGCCACAGTGAGCCACATGCGCTTTCTCGGAGCTTTGTTTGGGTTTGCTTGGGTTTCTCGAAGATTTGTAGCTCGTAAATTCCGAAGTTTTATGCATTGGACCGTGATTTATATTCGGTTTCGTCAAGCCTAAAAGAAAGTCGATAAAAGCTCACAAAGGATTTTTGAAAAATTAAATTATTGATTTGAGGCTTGGAAACAAAAAAATTTCGCTCGCCGGGAAAACATAAAATATAACGACACTTTCTGTAGCGTTTTTTTTTTCTCCATTCGTAGTTTAATTAATAGTTATTTTCATCAATAATCAAATATTTTACTAGTGGGGTACAATGTGTCACCGAGTGGTGGTGCAAAATGAGTCGACTCCCAATGAGGAAACAAAGAAGTGACGATGCTCCGAAGAAGCGCAATGCGTCACGGTCAACTGTCAACCACATGCCATTTCTCGGAGTTTTGTAGCTTGCGAAATCCGTTATTTTTCGGTCGTTAAAGATGTGTGCGGCCTGGCGTTGTCTTGATGGAACACAACACCCTTCCTATTGGCCAATTCTGGCCGCTTCTGGTCGATTGCCTGCTTCAATCTGGTCAGTTGTTGACAGTAGAGGTCCGAATTGAGTGTTTGGCCCGATGGGAGCAGCTCATAGTGGATGATTCCCTTCCAATCCCATCAAACACACAGCAATACCTTGTTGGCCGTCAATCCGGGCTTGGCGATCGTTTGGGCCGGCTCACCGCGATTGGACCACGATCTTTTTCAGCTGTTGTTCTCGTATGTGACCCATTTTTCATCGCCAGTCACCATCCGCTTCAAAAATGGCTCGATTTCGTTACGTTTCAGCAAAAAATCGCAGGCATCAATTCGGTCCAAAAGGTTCTTTTACGTCAATTCGTGTGGCACCCATACATCGAGCTTCTTCTTGAGACCAGCCTTATGCAAATGATTCCAAACGGTTTTCTGGCTAATCTTCAGTTCCTGGGCAATGGAGGAAGTGCTCACGTGCCTGTCCGACTCGACGATTTCCATGATTTTATCGACATTTTCGACGATTGGCCTACCAGAGCGTGCCTCATCTTCGACGTCCATATTACCAGAACGGAATCGTTGGAACCACCGCTTTGCTGTTGCATTCGATACACTATTGGGTCCATAAACAGCACATTTTTTTGGCCGCCTGCTCCGCCTTTTCACCTTGGTCGTAGTGGTACTGAAGAATGTACCGAATTTTCTCTTTTTTTACCTCCATTTTGGAACGCTGTAACACACAACGTGACTTCACCAAACACAAAACTGTCAAAGAACTTTTTTTGAAGCGTAATGTCATCTTTAAATCGCCGTATAGTATGACCCGATGCGATGTATACATCGTGAGATATGGCTCACTGAAGACATCTAGCGGAAAACGCTCAGAACTTTTTACTTCACCCAATAGTGTCACAACTCTAATAGACACAAATCCAAAGACGCGCGTGGTTTTCGGGTTTTTTTTTCCCTCGATTATACACCGTGTCTCGAGCAGAAAGCTAAAATTGTATCACTCGTGCCCCAGACAGCGATATTTCATATATGCTAACTGATATATATATATATATATATATATATATATATATGTACATGTATATATACGAATCGTCTGGCGGCAGATTACGTGGAGCGTCGTCGTGCAGACTACTCGCACTTCTTTCGAAATAAACGCAAGACCCAAGAACGCCGAAGCTCCAACACATCTCCAGTGAATATATACAGGGTGTCCGAAAAGTCGTGGATCAAACGAAGTGGGGAGGTAGACAAGATCATTTCCAACCAAAAAGCTCATATACAGATTAGTCGGTTTCTCAACGTTTCCAAAGCTATGATTTTTTTCTTTCAATTTTCTTGAAAAATCGATTCCGAGCTGTACAAAAAAAAATCAATCAACAAAAAACCACTTGCTAAATGTGGATAATTTGTTTTTTTTCGAGATATAGCATAATGTGGCTTTCGCATGAAAATGTAGTTTTCATAATTGTCATCGTGAATTCTTAGAACAAAGTGAATTTGTAAGAACTTTTTGGATCGTAATTTTTTATTCTAAGTTTTAATCATTTAGATAAAAAAAAAAGTTTTACCGAAACTTGTCCATGTAGTAAGAAAATTGGTCGACTCTATGAAGATTCTAAAAAAGGATAACTTATAGCTCTGAACGTCGAAAGTTTTTTACTGTCGATTTCCATTCAATGCAAGACAGTGCTTTGCCAGTACCTTGTTTTCATAGTATTTTCATTTCACTTTCCATTTGAATCGTATTATCATTCGTCCATTCACTGCACGACCTTTTCTTAAGTTATTACGAATTCATTTTATTCTAAGAACTCACGATGACAATTATGAAGACAAAAGTTTCCGGACAAAAATTCAAAAAAGTTCCGGAAACTTTTATGCCATTTCGCCGATAGTTGACATAAATGAATTCAATAAACGGCATTTTGAAGGGGAAGAATTCACCTTCATTTCGTTTTTTTTTCGAAATTTCTTTGCTACGTTTTTTACGACTAGTACCCTTTTTGAAAAATGACCATTTTTCGCATTTTTTGTTCCTTTTCTGGTGGACCCCATTTACGGGCAAAATTTTTTTCATGCATTTCTTTGACCAGAATCATAAAGGGGGAAGCTCAAGCTTCAATTTTGTTTTTATTTAGGGCTTCGTACGATTTTTTTTTTTCTAAAGATATTTTTTTCTGAAAAAAGAAACAATTTGACAAAATAACGTGTAGCGCGAAAACGACAAGGATTCAAGGAAAACTTCAAGATATTAAAAAGTTGAATCGGTGTTCGTTGAGTTGGCGAGAATTTTTGCAGATTTTTTGTTCGAAAATTTTTTTTCACCTATTTTCGGTAAAGAAAGTCTGATGAACCTTTACCGTAATGGTAAAAATTGAAGCTTGAGCTTCTCCCTTTAGGATTTCGGTAAACGAAATGCGCAAAAAAAATGTTACCTGTAAACGGGGTCCGCCAGAAAAGAAACAAAAAAGGCGAAAAATTATCGTTTTCAAAAAAGGGTACTAGTCGTAAAAAAAATAGTAAAAAATTATAAAAAAAAACAGAACGAAGTTGAATTCCTCCCCTTCAACATGCCATTTATTAAATTCATTTATGCCAACTATCGGCGAAATGGCATCAAAAATTGTTCCGGAACTTTTTTAAATTTTTGTCCGAAAGCTTTCCGCCGGTAGTGTAAGTAGTTTTTTTTTTATTAATTTTTTTGTACAGCTGTGTACCGATTTTTCCAAAATATCGAAGAGTCATCATAGCTTCGGTATCGTTAATAAAATGACCAATCTGTATAAGACATTTTTGCTTGGAAATGATCTTGGGTATCTCTCCACTTCGTTTGATCCACGACTTTTGGACCACCCTGTATACATATAACTGAAAACGCGAGTTAAGATCCCGTCTCACTACGACGAATACACGAAGAGTTTTCCTCAGTGGGTCGAGGCCTAGTAAAAAAAAAAAGATAAAAAAAAGAAAAAACGTCAGAAAAAAGCCGGGAAGCAAGAAGAGGAAGAAATTAAGGGGAAAAAATCATTGAGGCAAACGCGCACGTCAGCGAGTCTCGCGACTCTGTGGAAGAGACAGTGGGACGTTACACCGGAAGCGCGGCTCTATGCGGCACTTAAAAATAAATACACTCAAATGAAACGAAACATTTACGCCCGCGACAGACTCTTGGACGTGGCTGCCACTGAGGCAAACCTAAAGATCGCGAATAAATCCAAACGACGTCACTATTAGTTATGTGTATTGACAATTAGATTGCTCTGTGACACTTGAAATGATCCACCGTGTATATATATATTAGATGAAGTAAAAAGTACTCAGCGTTTTTTCACTTTATTTCGACGATGAAATCAACATAGTTAGGATTATCCGATTTAGATCAAATATGCACCGTTTTGTTCGATAACTTTTGTCCATTTTGAAGGCAATTTCATAATTCCGCGATTGAAGAAGTCCTCGTCCCTATTGGTAAAAAACTTGACCAGCTAATTTTCACAAGCCTCTCTTGAGGCCAGTTTTGTACCATCAAGAAAATTTTGCAAATGCTTGGAAAGGTGATAATCGCTTGGTGCCAGGTCTGGACTATAGGGCGGGTGCGATAGAACCTCCCGTCCAAGCTCTCGGAGCTTCTGGCGCGTCGTTAAAGATGTGTGCGGCATGGCGTTGTCTTGATGGAACACAACACCCTTTCTATTAGCCAATTCTGGCTGCTTCTGGTCGATCGACTGCTTCAATCTGGTCAGTTGTTGACAGTAGAGGTCCGAATTGAGTGTTTGGCCCGATGGGAGCAGCTCATAGTGGTTGATTCCCTTCCAATCCCACCAAACACACAGCAAAACCTTCTTGGCCGTTAATCCGGGCTTGGCGATCGTTTAGGCCGGCTCACCGCGATTGGACCACGATCTTTTTCGGCTGTTGTTCTCGTATGTGACCCATTTTTCATCACCAGTCACCATCCGCTTAAAAAATGGGTCGATTTCGTTACGTTTCAGCAAAGAATCGCAGGCATCAATTCGGTCCAAAAGGTTCTTTTGCGTCAATTCGTGTGGCACCCATACGTCGAGCTTCTTCTTGAGACCAGCCTTGTGTAAATGCTTCCAAACGGTTTTCTGTCTAATCTTCAGTTCCTGGGCAATGGAAAAACATTTCCATGATTTTATCGACATTTTCGACGATTGGCCTACCAGAGCGTGCCTCATCTTCGACGTCCATATTACCAAAACGGAATCGTTGGAACCACCGCTTTGCTGTTGCATTCGATACTGTATTGGGTCAATAAACAGCACAATTTTTTTTGGCTGTTTAACAATAATTTTTTGTTAATAAATATATTCACATAAATTAATAAAACCACTCGAAAAGTCCCTGCATGTTAATTTCAGACTTATTACCAATCGAAATTTTCCAAGTTCTTCGAGTTCTCAAGATCAGACTACTTTTGTTTCAAATTAACGTCTCAAATGAGAATTATTTTTCAAAAAAATTGTTAACTGCGACGTAATACTTTTTGCACAATTTTCAAATGAAGCGCGGCCTCGTTGCAACGCCTCTCGAGTTTCTAATTTCCAGTCGCTCATCCTTTACATATATATAAGAATATATATGGGGCATTCTTTAACTTTAATATGCTATTGTTTTCATCTTAAAACGGTTTTGTGATTTTTTTCAATTTTTTTTACATAATCACAAGTAGGTAGTGAATTTTTGAAAAAATCGCCCGTTTTTTTGTGGTAAAAAATCCATTTATTTCAAAATAAAAGGTATGAATAGATTAATCAAAGTATTGTCCATCGCTGGCTACTACTTTTTCCCACCTCTCAGGCAATTTTCGAATTCCATCTCGAACAAAAAGTCTCGTCTTTTGATGCGATCCAAGTTTTGAGGCCAATTTTCGATTTCTGCGAAAGAAGTGAACCGGTGAGCTGCTAAATCCTGCTGCATCCGTCGGAACAACCAGTAATCAGAAGGAGCAATGTCCGGAGAATACGGCGGGTTCGGTAAAATATCCCATTTGAGCGTTTCCAAATATTTTTTTTACGGCTTTTGGCGACATGAGGCCGAGCGTTGTCATGTAGAAGAATAATTTTGTCATGTCTTTGCTCGTATTCCGGCCGTTTTTCTCGTAATGCCCTGGTCAAACGAATCCATTGTAGTCTATACCGATCGCCCGTAATGGAATTGCCAGAATATAGCAGCTCATTGGCTCATTTGGCTGTCCAGGGCGAGGCTTGTCTTCAACGCTGAAATCACCGTTCTTAAAGCGACGAAACCATTCCCTACATGATTTATCAGTTGGAGCATCATCACCATAAACTTCAACAAGACTTCGACGCGCTTCAGCTGCACTTTTCTTCCAATCAAAGCAGAAAAGTAAAACTTCCCGCAAATGCTGCTTAGTTAACACAACATTTGACATATTCAACACAGGAAAAAACAAGGTTTTTAATGGAACTCAAAGCGATATAAACTGAATGTTATTGACAGATGTCTAACCTCTCTGAAACCACCGAAATCAGCTGTCACTATGAAACACTCATAACAGCCAGAGCCATCTCTTGAAAACGGACCGAATTAATTTGTACTCCCAATATTAATGGACATTATTGCACCATAGGAAACAGCTACACGTGGAAAAAATTGAGAATTAAAATTGTTCAATATATAAAACAAAATAGAAAGAAAAATCTTACCATGAAGAGTCTGACGGCAAAAAATGCTAAATTTATCATATTTTTTCAAAGAATTAAAAAAAAATATCTCAATTGGCCCATCTCCCATAAAGTGATGAGCATTAGAAGAAAAAAAACGAGGAATTTTTTTCAAAAACTCAATACGTATTTGTGATTATGTATAAAAAAATTGAAAAAAATCACTCAAGCGTTCTAAGATGAAAACAACAACATATTAAAGTTTCAGTCAAATCGAAGGGGGTAGGGCCGGATAGTGGTCGATTTGGCGTGGAATGCCCCATATACATGTGGGTCCAGAATTTTATGATACATACATCGATAAATTCATAGATATATAATTCAAGATTGGAACCTTCGAGGGTTGGTTGAAGACTTATCGAGTCCAGAGTGGGCGATACGTGCACCCATATATATATATATATATATATATATATATATATATATATATATAATTTGATATAAAGAAAGGGAAGAAAGAAAGATTTACCCTTGGCACGTGGATTTCAGAGTGGATGGGCGTCGGAGAGATGGATATTGAAAGAGCTCGTCGAGTAGATTGTAGAAAAAGGAATATATATATATATATATATATATATATATATATATATATAATATATACATAAATATATATATTTCGCGAATGAGGAAGCGCTCGGGGGCGCGCGCGTCCACGTACGTGATACGAAATCACAATTTCCAAATCGAGCCCTTTCCCACTCGAACCCTCGCTACTCATCCATGTACACGTAGCGCGTATTCTCGCAGTCCATATCCGGTTTCTCTTTTTTGTTACACTTTCTATCCAGCATTACCCACTCAATTTTTTTTTTTTTTGCTACCCTTTCGTAGCAATTGTTTTCATTCTCGTTGCGTTGTGCTTCCTCGGAGTCGTTTCATTTTCAGTTCAGACCTGCATTTCCCGCCTTCGCTCGATTTTCCTTGACCACTTCCGGTAGGCAGATGAAGCTGGATGGCGGAAAAAAAGATGAAGTTCGAGAATTTTTTTCATGGATACTCAACCGACAGAATTGGAATTCCGTTTATTGTTAGTTAAGTTTATTTTAAATACGAGGGTCGTTTAAAACGTTTCCGGCCTTTTAAAGAAAAAAAACACACACACACACACACATATTTTGAGGCAAAAGAAATTTTTTTTCTCGACGTAGTTTCCTTTAAAATCGATACGTTTGGTGAAACTCTTCTCCCAACCTTTCAAAACGTCATTAAAAAAATCGAGCAATGTATAGAAATTATGATAATGCAATGTGAAACAATGCAATTATTGCAGACGAAGTTTCATGGTTTTGTTATCGCGCACCGCGGCGATGTGAATTGGCCACCAAGATCGTGCGATTTCACGCCATTGGACTTCTTTCTTTGGGGCTTTTCGGAAAGGAAAAGTGTATGCCAATGATTCACAAATCATTCCGGAGCTCGAGGAAGCAATCGGACACATAATTAAGGCGAGGAACCACTTCAGGAGACCGAAGATTAGATGATATTTTGTTATTTTTTTTTATTGTGAAAAAAAAAACGCAAATTTCCGCAACTCTGACAATAATTTATTCATACTTTCATACATCTCTGGTAATTTTTTCAAGTTATTTCATGCATTAATTAAGGTGTAATCCGCTGTGTGACTTGGGGTGTCCTCATCGTCGTTGTCGATTTGCGGGAATTGTACAGCTCGCAATTCGCATCTGAAATAGTCCCTTTTATCTTTCTGATAATAATCACGCACAATCATCGAAGGATACTTTAATACTGGATTACAATCATTGAGAAGATTGTGGATCATGATAAGTGTGTGTGATGTGGTAAATGTGTTCATATTGATAAACACTGTGATGTAAACACTGCCATTCAGAAATTTGTAGTAGATTTGAATCTCCAACTTGATATTACGTGAAGAAAATTTTAAAGTAATAAAGTGAAATTACTCGTTAGCTATTAACTCTAGGGCTAATAAAGGTCTATACTTTTTTAGTCAGAATTCGATACTCTATCATATTACGCTATAAAAAATATAGCATTCCATTTGAAAAAATTAAGTTGACCTTCAAATCTTCGAAGTGACTCCACCTATAAAAAAAATAATTGCACCACATAGTGTAGCCTTATAAACCATGTAACTTTTGTATGAAACATTTTTTTGTGCAACGCATAGTTTGGTCGTAAAAGAGGTGCACACGTTGCGTGGTCCACCCTGTATATATATATATATATATAATATATATATTTTATGTATACATGGATGTACAAGGGGTGTAAATTCAGTAATGATACAGATTTTTTTTCTGAGAGAGAGAGAGAGAAAGAGAGAGAGAGAGAGAGAGAGAGAGAGAGAGAGAGAGAGAGAGAGACAGCCATACAAAAACGAATAAACTTTTATTGATTTACGATGTCATGCTTCGAAACCTGTGCAAGAACGAATAGAAAATCTCTTCGCAATGACAGAAATGGAGAGAACAATTTTGATTATGAATTTAATTAACCCTTTGTCGTCACCGTGGGTAGAATCGACCCGTCGATCAATTTTTTGCGTAAACATATAATAGTTCCCAACTTCGAATGGGACTATATTCACCATCTTACCTGGAGTTTGAAGTATCCTCATACCATAAAATTTGCCCTCTTCACATGTCGGAATAAATACCTTTTTTGGATCGCGCACTATACTACTATTTTTTTCCCAAAAGTAGCATACCTAAGGAATAACACTTCCAAATTTTAGGTAAAAATGTTGAAAATTCACGGAACTATGATTTTTTTGCGCGAAAAATTGTATTTTTTTGCCTTTTTACCTCTTTATGAATTTTTTTTCAACACGTCGCCATTTTATTTCTTATAAATAAATTTTTCGTACATCATCGAGAAAGTTCAAAGCATGTTTCATAATTTTTTGTACCACTTCGGACGAATAGTTTGGTCACAATACTTTTTTGAAGACTGACTGGGTAGAATCGACCCAAGTGTTACCACCGCGATTGAATTTGGAAGTGTGACCGCGGAGGGTTAATCCAATAGAATTACACTTCAATATTGTCTCCCTCAAAATAATTTCATTGGCAAGCCACACAGCGGTGAAGTTGGTTCTTCCAATCCTCATAGCAGTGCTGCAAATCGAATACTGGAATATCCTTCAGCCGGTCGGTTACAGTCGTTTTAATGTTTTCGAGTGTCGCAAAATTACATCCCTTGAGGTGATTTTTCAATCTCAGGAAGAGGAAAAAGTAACAAGGACTCAAGCCAGGCGAATAAGGAGGCTGAGAAGCCACAGGAATGTTTTTACTGGCCAAAGACTCGTTTATTGAAATTGCTGTGTGACATCAATTTTTCTCATCCCCAATTCATTGATGAAAATCTGATGAACGGTGATGTGAGTCAAATTCAATTCTTCCTCGATCGTTCTGACTGTAAAGCGACGATCTGAACGCACAAGATCCCGGATTCTGTCGACATTGTCATCGGTTTTTGAAGATAAAATCCTTCCGCTGCGTAGTTCATCTTCAATCGACTCTCTTCCTTCTGAAAATGCCTTAAACCACCGAAACAACCTGAGCCCTTGACAAAACACATTTTTCCATAGGCCTCCTAAAGTTTTGCAAAAGTTTCCGTTGCATAGTACCAAAGTATCAAGCAAAACCTGATAGCAGGCTGTTGCACAAAATTGATGTCACTCATTTTTAGCACGCATTGGAAAAAACTGTTTGACGAAAATAAAAAACCAGCGTTGCCAGTTCATACGCTACGTTGCCAGTCTCATTACTTAATTTACACTACTCGTACATGTATGTGGAAATTGGATACAACGAGCTAGTTACCTTGGCATGTCTATTATATAATATCAAGTACAAAAACCCTTTGGGAAATGGTCCGCAATAGAGCTTGTAGGCTCCCCGTACCTTCGATCAACCGTGAAATCTAGTCTGATACCGTATTACATTGTCTGTGAGCCTCGTATACACCGTAGTATCCGACACATCGCAAGCAAATCGTTTCTCCCATCGCTGTCTCTCTCTCTCTCTCTCTCTCTCCCGCCCCTCTCTATCCCAGATTCTATGTTACGCCGTTTCTTGCATAGGATCTCGTTCGTTTACCATCGTTACTCCAATCGCCTACGTGTACATCGATATTATATATATACAGGGTGGACCACGCAACGTGTGCACCTCTTTTACGACCAAAATATGCGTTGCACAAAAAAATATTTTGTACAAAAGTTACATGGTTTATAAGGCTACACTATGTGGTGCATATATTTTTTTTATAGGTGGAGGCGCTTCGAAGATTTGAAGGTCAACTTTATTTTTTCAAATGGAATGCTATATTGTTTATAGCGTAATATGATAGAGTATCGAATTCTGAGTAAAAAAGTATAGACCTTTATTAGCACAAGAGTTAATAGCTAACGAGTAATTTCACTTTATTACTTTAAAATTTTCTACACGTAATATCAAGTTGGAGATTCAAATCTACTAAAAATTTCTGAATGGCAGTGTTTACATCACAGTGTTTATCAATATGAACACATTTACCACATCACACACACTTATCATGATTCACAATCTTCTCAATGATTGTAATCCAGTATTAAAGTATCCTTCGGTGATTGTGCGTGATTATTATCAGAAAGATAAAAGTGAAAATGAATGAATGAATCTCCGACTTGATATTACGTGAATAAAATTTTAAAGTAATAAAGTGAAATTACTCGTTAGCTATTAACTCTAGGGCTAATAAAGGTCTATACTTTTTTACTCAGAATTCGATACTCTATCATATTACGCCAAAAAAAATATAGTATTCCATTTGAAAAAATAAAGTTGACCTTCAAATCTTCGAAGCGCCTCCACCTATAAAAAAAATAAATGCACCACATAGTGTAGCCTTATAAACCATGTAAATTTTGTATAAAACATTTTTTTGTGCAACGCATATTTTGGTCGTAAAAGAGGTGCACACGGTGCGTGGTCCACCCTGTATATATATATATATATATACAGGGTGGTCCAATAACTATTAGCACCTTGGATATCTTCGAAACTATAAGGTTCACAAAAATATTTGCTGAAATGAAATTGCACAGTATGAAAGGGGCCATCCGATAGCGATAATTGTTTTTAGGCGATAATAGTTTTTAGTTTAGGAGGTACTTCGGACATTTGAAGGTCAACTCCATTTTTTTAAATGGATCGGTATGTTTTTTTTTTCTGTATCATGAAAGAGGAGCTTAAAACGAGTTCAACGACCTATAACATAAGGTCGTTGAAGGCCATAGAAAGTACAGAAAGGCGTTTATCTTACTATAAACGTAGTAATTTTATTTACTACCGAAACTAAGTATTATCGACTTTTTGTACTTTCTATGACCTTCAATGACCTTATGTTATAGGTCGTTGAACTCGTTTTAAGCTCCTCTTTCATGACACAGAAAAAAAAACATACCGATCCATTTAAAAAAATGGAGTTGACCTTCAAATGTCCGAAGTACCTCCACCTGCAAAAAAAAACTACTATCGCTATCGTATAGCCCCTTTCGTACTGTGCAATTTCATTTCAGCAAATATTTCTGCGAACCTTATAGTTTCGAAGATATCCAAGGTGCTAATAGTTATTGGACCACCCTGTATATACGTACCTATTGGAAGTGAAAATACCTTCCTAGCGGGGCTGCTCAACAGTTGCTCGTATCAGCTCTACAAACCTAATACACTGGGGGAAATTTCAAATAACGTCGATTGCGATTGCCCGTTGGGCCTCTGTTTGGACCTTCGGGAAATCGTAAATCTTGGGACGAGCAAAGTTTAAGGCAATCACATAAAGATATATATATATATATATATACGTACGTGAATAGACATGTACATAGAATATATATGAGGCATTCCACGCGATTTCACCTAGCCCGTGAGCTCAACCATTTTTTATTTTCCTGATTTTGTTTTTTTTTTTGTAAAATTGTACCCCAATGAAAAGAACATCCACACAAATTTTTAGATTTTTATCTCTTCACTTTTTGGAGTTATATTTTTTCAGAAAATGTCATTTTCGGAAGTGTTGGAAACGTTTAACCCTTCGTGGTCACACTTCCAAATTCAATCGCGGTGGTCACACTTGGGTCGATTCTACCCAGTCAGTTTTCAAAAAAGTATCGTGACCAAACTATCCGTCCGAAGTGGTTCAAAAAATTACGGTACATGCTTTGAACTTTCTCGATGATGTACGAAAAATTTATTTCTAAGAAATAAAATGGCGACATGTTAAAAAAAATTCATAAAGAGATGAAAACGCAAAAAAGACACTTTTTCACTCAAAAAATCATAGTTCCGTGAATTTTCAACATTTTTACCTAAAATTTGAACGTGATACTCCTTAGATATGCTACTTTTGGAAAAAATATAGTAGCATAATGCGAACTATTTGAGATATCGACAAATGTCGATATATCATTTTTTTTTCATTTTAAAGCATACTTTCCTTAAACGTATGAAAATAATTATCAATTATCAATGTCAACGTTTTTTTTTTTGCTTCTAAAGTGAAAACTATTTTTTTTCAAAGCTGATTGCCATTTTTTATTTTTCCAAAAAATTTTCGCATGCTATGATTTTTTAGACTAATCTCATCGTGGGCCCTTTTTTCTTCTATTTTTTTCTTCAAATTAATCATATTTTTTTTAGAAGAGTTATATCATTTTAAACTCCAATAATGCTATTAATGATTTTGTGATTTCCAATTCGGCTGCGACAGACCTGAAATGGTTTATTTTTTATTTGTGCTCAATTTAACGAAAAAAAAATGATTTTTCATTCAAAATCAATTTTTTTTTTCAAATAAAAAATCATTTTATTTCGTTAAATTATACACAAATAAAAAATGAACCGTTTCCGGCCTGCCGAAGCTGAATCGGAAATTACAGAATCATTAATAGTATTATTGGAGATTAAAATGATAAAACTCTTCTAAAAAAAAAATATAATTCATTCGAAACAAATAGAAAGAAAATTGGTCCCACGATAAGACTAGTCTTAAAAATCATAGAATGGTCCACTCTATTTTAGAGAATAAAAGAAAAGGCAATCATCTTCAAAAATAATTCACTTTAGAATGAAAAAAAAAAACGTTGACAGTGATAATTGATAATTTCTTTCATATTTTTTAAACAAAAGTATGCTTCAAAATGTGAAATTAGCGTTTAAACGTTTCCAAAACTTCCGAAATCGACATTTTTCGGAAAATTATAACTCTTAAAAGAGAAGAGACAAAAATCAAAAAATTCGTGTGGATATTCCTTTCATGGGGTACATTTTACAAAAAAAAAAGTCAGGAAAATCAAAAATGGTCGAGGTTACTGACTAAGTGAAATGGCGTAGAATGCCGCATATATATATATTTCCCCTTTGCGAGTAGACAGGTCGTGTCATTGCGTGCAGAACGCTTTATTTTTAAGGGGGTAAATTACATGTAGACGACGAAAAATAGCAAATTTTCATCTTTTTTTTTGCAAAGGATCGCAAAAGATTTTACATTTGTGACACTTTAGAAGAAAAAAGAAGAAAAATTACACAAAATGTTCGTTTTTGTTTTTTTTGCAATAAAAACGTACATTTAAAAGTGATTATCATAAAAA
>CAWVQM010000203.1:0-18688 GCA_963932345.1 Ophion ventricosus | reverse complement strand
AAATATTATTTTTGTTTATTTAAGAAGCAATTATTAACAGCTGCAGTATTGCGACATTTGAGAAATCTCTCCGTGGTCAGTTGACTGCAGACAATGGAGTTTCGATTGCAAAGAAAATGTTGCGTCGAATGTGCCGCTTGAAATGTTTGTGAAAAAATTGTTGTGGATTAAGTGTGAATGACGGCTCGAAAATAAAAAAAAAATGTTAAAAACGTGTTTGGCTTTGTTTGAATTGGGTTTGGGTTTGAGCCCTCATAATCCGCTGTAATTGAGATTTCAGGAGATTTTTTTTTGCAAGAAAAACGCAAGAAAAAAAAAAACAAGTTGTCGGAAAAGCTAGACAAAAGTTTCGATCTCGTGGCTCTCTCGTATGCTCGACGTTCGGAAGAACTCTCGCGAGATCATAATACACGAAATCTGAAAATAGAACACAACATATCTCGAGGATATAATCGCACGCGCGCCACCGCGACAAAATCGCTTCGCTGAATAATAATCGAGAGATCTCGCGACGAAATGTACACGCGTAAAGTTTCGTCGCTGTATAGTTTCGTGGGCGTGTATATATCGCATAATCGAATAGGCGGAAGTTTATCCTCGTGCATTGGTATCGTCCTGCGCACAATTAATTAAGCACGGGTGTCTGGAGGTAACAATTGCCCGTGGGTGTCAGTGGCAACTGCAAAAATCTTCTTCTTATCTTCTTCTTCTTCACCTTCGTCTTTTGCTTCTAGAAATTGAACCGTTAGTCGAGATCGTTACGCGTTCGCTCGTAATTAATCGGGACTCGGGTGAATTATCATCGTTAATTATACGCGCGAGAAACGTTCGGAAATAAAATTATGAAAAAAGCCCCCGAGTTACGACGCCACCTCGAGAGGTTTCTTCATTCCCGCGAATTTCTCAATAAAGCACAAGTTTGGATGAACGTTGGATGTCTTCCAAAAGTCCATGACTCATCCGCGAGTCGCGCGTTGCTTTATTATAACACTTTTGTTCCGTAACACATATTCGAGTTTCGACGAGACTGTGAAAATATGAAAAAAAAAAAAAAAAAAAAAAAAAAACGGTGACCTCCTTCGTTATTTATTTTCGAAGAGTGCATCAATGTCTTAGGGATACCAAAGTTTCGATCGAATACCGATCGGGATATCATACGGATTCCCTAGAAAGGGATATCCTCATCGGAATCCAGAGTTGCGGTGGCGAGAATTTGAAATACGTGTTAAATACATTTTTCTTAGCAAATTAAATACATTTGCTTAGTTCGAACGATGTCCATTTAATTTAAATATCATTACTTTTATGTGCTATCGTCTGTATGGGTGCTGTTTCATCATTATAATAATATACAAACGAAAGTTAAAAGCGTTTTATAATGTAGTGCTTGAACTACACGGTGAAGTTGGAATTTTCGATTTTTCACAATAACTATTACGTCTAATTTATCAAAATTTCAATTTTACAATGACCGCAGTTGGATACGTGAGCAGCAAAACTGCGTGATCACTTCCGGTCAACCGTCTCCATAAGACGACGTGCTTCACTGGCTCAAAGTCCTCGATTTTGCAATTTTATTACGACGCAACTGAACGGTCAATATGGCTGAAATTTTTCCAAAGGATGCACAACGTATTCGTCAATATCATATAAAAATTTCAGGCCCGAAAATTGGATTCTTCTTAATGATCGTACCTCTTTAATCGCGCGTCATTCTTGCACCGACTAACACTCCCATTCCCCAATGGTTCTTAGTTTTATCGGAGGATCCCTCTACCCGGGCATTTATCGCAAACACCATGGATATATTAGGTGTATGACTTAATTTTTACAGATTTCTTCTTCGAGCTTAAAATTATATTTAAAAGAGAAATATTTTCACGGTCTTTTGTGGTTTTGAAAGGATCGGACGGAAGGTTTCAGAACATGGGCCTGAAGTTTGCATCGTTGCTACGCAACGGTTTTACTTTTTTTTTTTCAACTTTTTTATTTAGTACAATTTCTTGCACAATTCACCTTCAGTTGCCGAGAAAACATCGTGAAGGGGTAAAAAAAATATTTTGGACCACCGGAACGCACCCCTATCGGGGGTTGAAAATTTTTAAAAATTATATCTTCCGCGGGCTTGATATAACCATTTTTTTTATTGGCGTTGTATGTTCCCTGACCCAAAAGGGACTTCACAAAAAAATTACGACTTAATTGAATCTCCGGAAAGCACCCCTATCAGAGGGTGAAATCTGAAAAAAATTTCTATCTTCCGCGGGTTTGATATAACCATTTTTTTTATTAGCATTGTATGTTCCTTGACCCGAAAGGGACTTCACAAAAAAATTGCGACTCATTTGAATCTCTGGAAAGCACCCCTATCAGAGGGTGAAATTTGAAAAAAATTTCTATCTTCCGCGGGTTTGATATAACCATTTTTTTTATTGGCGTTGTATGTTCCCTGACCCGAAAAGGACTTCACAAAAAAATGGCGACTTAATTGAATCTCCGGAAAGCACCCCTATCAGAGGGTGAAATCTGAAAAAAATTTCTATCTTCCGCGGGTTTGATATAACCATTTTTTTTATTGGCGTTGTATGTTCCCTGACCCGAAAAGGACTTCACAAAAAAATGGCGACTTAATTGAATCTCCGGAAAGCACCCCTATCAGAGGGTGAAATCTGAAAAAAATTTCTATCTTCCGCGGGTTTGATATAACCATTTTTTTATTGGCGTTGTATGTTCCCTGACCCGAAAGGGACTTCACAAAAAAATGGCGACTTAATTGAATCTCCGGAAAGCACCCCATCAGAGGGTGAAATTTGAAAAAATTTCTATCTTCCGCGGGTTTGATATAACCATTTTTTTTATTGGCGTTGTATGTTCCTTGACCCGAAAGGGACTTCACAAAAAAATGGCGACTTAATTGAATCTCCGGAAAGCACCCCTATCAGAGGGTGAAATTTGAAAAAATTTCTATCTTCCGCGGGTTTGATATAACCATTTTTTTTATTGGCATTGTGTGTCCCTTGACCCGAAAGGGACTTCATAAAAAAATGGCGACTCAATTGAATCTCCGGAAAGCACCCCTATCAGAGGGTGAAATTTGAAAAAAAATTCTATCTTCCTCGGGTTTGATATAACGACTTAGTGGATAAACAGTTCAAAACGCTGGACGATGTGCGTAAATTCGTCGACGACTTTATCGCCTCGAAGCCTGCAAGTTTCTTTCGCGACGGCATTCGTATGTTACCTGAGAGATGGCTCAAGGTCATAGAAAACGATGGACAATATTTCCAACATTAAGTTCGTTGTTCTCTATTTTTTTTATATTATATAAATTTGTTGAAAAATCTGTAAAAATTAAGTCATACACCTAATATTTCGTGCGACAAGTATAGTTCAAGCAGAAGATACCCAGAACCGGACTCGAAAAATAAAAAGATCAATAAAAATGTAATTAGCGGTTCAAAAAGAAAAAAAACAAAACGCGCGGTGAGACGAGTCCGCGTGTCGTTATTCATCGTGGCAAGATTTTCAGATAGATGAATCTACGCTCGAAGCGTTCTTTTTTTTTTTTTTCTCCTCCTGACATGTATGATAGATAAACACGTCAAACGAAATAGAAAAGGAAAAAAGAAAAAGAAAAAAAAAAAGAAACGGTGAAAGAATACCATACAGTTCCGTGCGCCTACCGCATACGCATGTAGGCACAAGTGCTCGACCGTTTTGCCTGGTACACAAGGCTACCGAAGCTTTTGCTTTTCCCATACCACTCGCGCGCGCACGTCCACGAGGAGAGTCTTCGATGTACACAAAACTTTTTCTCCCTTCCTCGCTCTTGCTCGCTCGTTCCATCGTTGACTCGGCTTATCCTTCTCTCTCTCTCTCTCTCTCTCTCTCTCTCTCTCTCTCTCTCTCTCTCTCTCTCTCTCTCTCACTCCCTCTCTCTCTCTCTCGCCCTCTCTCTCCTCTCTCACTCTCTCCCCCGCTCACTCCTGCTCGCTGTCTGCGTCTCTCGGTCTCTCGCATCCACATACACGCTCTCGGCACGATGTGTCTTTCACTCAGGAAGTTATAGATGCAAGATAGCCCACGTCTGTGTCGTCAAGCGTCGACGCTCGTCCCAGCGCACAGTGACAGAAACTATATAATAAACATTAATATAAAGATATATAGGATTAGGGAGGGGCATGTTGAGCAGTCGGGTAAGTTGGGCAATCGAAATATCTGGAAAACTTAAGGACCATGGTCGCATCAAATGGCGTGTGAAGAGAGGTATGGGGCGAGGGTAACACATCACGCCATTGCCCGTTGCCATGCGGCGCACGAGATGTTGTTTTTGCATCCAACAGTAAAAAAAAAAAACGTGATTGCAAGATTTCTACCATTGTATGAGAAAAAAATCATTCGATAGTCCATTGCAATTAATGTTAATGTTTCAAAACCTAATTAAGGGCTTACATACACCTGAGACGGCTAAAAGTAAAGTTATGTTTGAGAATTTTTTTTTGTGTATAAAACTGAATTTTATTGAACAGCCATGATATACATTTTAAAGTATGACATTTTATCTGCAATGTGTGAAAATTTGGTTAAAAAATTTCAAACGGTAAAAAAGTTACAGTCGTTTTCCTGGGACGTGTTTTTGTTGAAAGCTCTATGCGGTACCAGACGTGCCTCTGCCATTTTTTATCTAAAAAATGTATATTTGTTTCTTAAAGTAGATAGATAAAACTAGTACTTGTCGAGCCGGAATTTGAAAATTTAATTTTTTCCGGTCATGGCAGTCATTGGAATAAAGTAGGCGATTTTTCGCCTCAAAATTGTTCGGTACTTATGATGAAAAAAAAAACTATGCCAGGTATCGAAAAAAACGGCTCGATAAGTACTAGATTATTGTGTGAAGCATAACTGTGAAAAACTTGATCCCGATCGGTCCAGTAGTTGCGGAGATATTTCCGGTACCGATTTTGACAACACTGTTTCGAGTAAAGTTTTAAGTACACTTTACACTGAAATAACTGGTTTATTTTAAACTTACATGATATCGTCGATTCCTGGGCCATATGACGGATCTTCCTTAAATGTTGACGCTTCCATTTGCATCTTTTTTTTGCTGTGTCAACCTCATTCATAGTCAAACTTATAGTCACACAGATGACAAAGGCCGCGTCTACCTGCACCCCAACCGTTAGTCGTTGCTCACCCTGTCAGTTACAAAACGCTATAACTTCGTCATTACTGCAAATTTCCTTATGAAACTTTCAGGGTAGACTCTCAAACTTTACTTTCGAAAGAGCACCTTTTCGAAAAATCGATCTTTTTTATCTACCCAGGTGGATGTAAGCCCTCAAGCAACTGTTGGTTTATTACTGCATTCTACCAAATCCATGTTGAATACTCCTGTTTTTTTTTTTAATGCAATTCTTACTTTGCCCAACTTACCTCATACTCATGCTCAACTTACCCCACCATCGGGGCAGCTTGAGCCTTGGTCTCAGCCATTTGAGAGCGATGATCCATGAAACAATAAGAATAACAGAAATTTCGTCTACAGAGGTTTGTTTTTCCCCATATAAATTTCCCATTGACCGAAGTTTCATTTTCATACGGCACGATGTTAAGGCATTACTGGGCGTTAATTACCAAACTTGCTCAACATGCCTCTCCCTACCATATATGTCAGTATGCGCGCATATGTGTATAGACATAAACAAATACACGCATCTCCATCGATCGTTCGATATCCCATCTTTCTCTCCGTCTCTATTTCCCTCTTCGCCCAAGGGACCGATCGGAAACACGCGCGCGGCAAAGAAGGGCGACAGAGCGCGGCGCGAGCAGGGATGTTCGAGCACGGCGAGACGGGGAGGTGTACGTGTGTGTGTGTGTGTGTGTGGTATGGCGGAGGGGAGGAATTACTCGTCGTTCTCTCGGTATCGCGCGTGTGGCAGGGCGCGCGCCACGGTCTACGTCACAGGGGGCCGTTTGTTAGAGTCGCTTGCGTGGCGCGGGAGGGGTGGGGGGATGGGAGAGGGGCTCGCTACGTCACTGGCGAACCGGGGCGCGTGAGGTAGGAGCAGCTTGGCCAGCGGGGCTTGGGAGGAGGGGGAGTGTGAGGCAGGAATCGCGCGCCGGGCAAGTACGAGCATGTCGCGCCGCAAGAGTGGGAGATTCGATTGTCGCGGGCTGCTGCTGCGGCGACGGCGGCGGCGGCGGCGGCGGCTCGCGCGCCAAATGGTGGGGCGGAGGTGGCTGTGTCCCGGGGGCCGGCAAGGGAGGGGAGAGGCGAAGGGTACACGTGGCGGCGGCCGGCCGGCCGGCTATGTGGGGGCAGCGCTCGAGGGGCAAACACACGAGTGGCGCGTACACGTCGAGTCAACGCGAGACGGTTAGTGTGGCGGGTGGGGGCAAGAGGCGCGGCGCAGGGGGAGGGGGGATGGCAGAGGTTAAGGCGAGAAAGCGCACGCGACATGCGGCGTGGCTGGACTCTGCGGAGAGAGGGGTGCGCCTGAGAAAGAAGGAGGAGGAGGAGGAAGAGGAGGAGGACAGAGGGGTCGTTCGTGTTGCGAGAGATTGAGCCCGAAGAGCGGGGATTGGCCGAGCGGCTCTCGAACGCTTCCAAATATGGGACAGTCTTCGCGGTCCATTCATAAAACTACGGGGCGCGCCGCGGCCCGGCTCAGTTCGTGCGCGACCCCCACGCATCGCGCGTCCTTTTACATCCTGGTCCATGGTGCACCGCCACCGTGTACGAGACGGCGTTCGCCCAACCAGCCACCGGTACACAGTACCATACTTGGAGGATATATATATATATACGTATATAAACAAACACGCGTCACCCCACGGGCAACCCGCGTGTTTATGTGTGTGTGTGCGCGCGCGCCCGAGTGTATGTATAACTCTGTCCTTCGTGTTTCTCTCTCTCTCTTACATCGCGAAACCACCGAGCACCGCGCCACGATACACCCACGGGAATATAGAAAGGTTTCGCGCGCCAAGGGAATACGTGTTTACACACACACACACACATTGCGTAGACGTATGTGCAATACGTGAGAACGGGGGCGCGCGGGCAATACACGCGTGTGCATATACACGTACATCCAACGGGCTCCGGCGGCTTTTCAAACCTGAAGACACTACACGCGGCGAGAGATCGTCACCGGAGAGAGAGAGAGAGGGGGTTTTTTGCTTGCAAACTAGGCTTTTCGAACCCAGGAAAACCCACGCAACAGTTGCATACGTATATATATATATATATATGTACAGGTGCTATACTCTCATTGTGTGAACGCGTGTTCCATACAGGAGTGAAGAAATCCAGGGACTGATCGAATACATTGTTGAGGAGAGGACGTAGACTACTACTGATTGCGTGTATGTGTTTTGCAACGTGGTGCTTTCGGTGCCTTTTCCGCTCGCTAAAAAAAAAAAAAACAAACATGGCACGTGTAGTTCGAGTGTCACTCTAGCTGACGCGGGACATTTGAATCGTTCTTGCAAATTGGAATTCGTTGGATTGTTTATAAGTCTGCGAATTCACGGTTAGGAGAGAAATTGCGTTTTGGGGCTGTTCCTTCGGGTTGACTGGTGCAACAGAGTTGGAGGGTATTGGGTGGTCGTGTTGGGAGAGGGCGTAGACTGAAAACACAGCAACGTGGAGAGACGCTCCTATCCATTTTTTTCTCGTGTCAACGAGTAACGATTAGAATAAAAAAGAATTGTAAAGAAAGCAAAGTTATTGTCCTGACGTGAATAATAATAGCCGTTGAACGATACCCGACCATAGGCGAGGAGACGCAGTGCGAGGCTGAGGGAATCCAATCAACGGAGGATTCGCGAAGTGTTCATGATATAAGGAGGATCGGCGAAGGTTCAACGGAGCGTATCGAAGGATTGCCGAGACCGGTGATAACGTGCGACACAGATTTGTTGCAAAGGATGACGATGGACGGTATGGAGGTGGTGGGCACGCAGCATCACGCTGCTGCAAGTCCCTTTTTGTTATCGTCACCACCGCCAGGGCATCATCATCATCATCATCATCATCATCATCACGCGACTTTCAATTTACAAACGGTACAGCTTAGTTTCGACGCGTGTCTAGCGTACAACGCGTCTGCAAATTCCATCACGGGCAACACGATTGGCGGTGGTTGCGGTATAAATGCCCGTGGCACATCGCCTACTATCGCTACGTCAATCAACCCCAACAGCCTGAAGATCGTGCCGAGTCTTACGTTATCCAGCTGTCCTACCCTTCATCCTGTATCGTCGAATTCACCCGATCAACACACGAGACTACATCATAGCAACAACAATAACAACAACAACAACAACAACAACAATGTCAACAACAATAACAACAACAACAACAACAACAATACCAGCAGTATAAACAACAATGTAACGGAGGATCATCTGAGACATCATCATCATCATCATCATCGACATCACGATGGACCAGCGTCTCCAAGCGAGTCTGCAAACGTCTGTGACAAACGTCACTTGCTTCATCACGATCAGATTCAGCAACGTAGCGTCGACGACGATGACGAGTGCAATGGCAATTGTCGGGATGATCTCAGCCGCGATAACGGTGAAAAGGACAAACCCGGTGATCTCAATACACCCGTAACAACTAGCAGCGATCTACCGTCGTTCTTTGGACCATCGGCACTCGTTGAGCCACCACCAATCTCAGGTATAACCAAGAGATACCCTCCGCCCCCCCACACCCCACCCACCCAGAGTTACACTTTCATTATAATTAGGCTCGACGATCCGTAATACCGCTTTTTATTTTTCCCTCGAGTCTTGCCATTCGTCCTGCTGGCCTACTGAATACTCGTAGGAAACCCTTGACCGAAGACGGCAATGATGCGGATCACTTTAACTTTTCTCTCTTGCCTTCTTTCCTGATACCTTGGCGGATAAAGTGCGCTTGCGGAGGATGGAAAACGATCGTCGAAAAATCGCTGATGTACTCATCGGAGCTTTCAAATTTCTTGGCTACTTTGAATGGCTTTTTCGCAATTTGATGCTTTACGCGAGACTTTGATTTTGGACGAACATTGCGGAGGCTATGAATGGAGGATGATGGAGATTTTCACTGCGAGGGCTTTTGATGTGAGAGCATGTGCACAAGTTAAATTCAATACTGCAATGGAAACTTGAGCGTTGAAGTTTGCAGGCATGCAACGAAAATTCGTTTTTTTTTTTTTTTTTGGTGTCGTTGATTTATCATTCGAATTATTTGGCAATTTTAGGTTACGAGAGAGGAATTTTTTTAAGGTAGTAGTCTCGTCATGGCGTTTTTTTTATAGATTTTTTTTTTAATTTCGAGGACCCATTCAGGACACTATTAAATGATTACCTGCAAAATTTCAAAAGTATTCATCGTTTCGTTTCCGAGATATTGGCAATCAAAGATTTCACGGTTTTACACGTGTTCTTATTGGAAGGCAGTGGACAATTTCACATTTCACGCAATAACTTCGAAACTTTTCTATAGATTAAAACAAAAAAATTCTCAATTACAGAGGGACATGTGACGAAGTGTTTAAAAAAAAAATCGTGAATTTTGACCGTCTCGTTTCAGAGATATAGCGATTTAAATTAAGGCCTTCAGGCCACTCTAGAGACCAAAAAAGGGCATATTTTGTGATTTTTTTTCAGCGAAACCATAAAATAAATCGGAATTACAAAATAGAGGTTTTATTATACACGTAATTGACTGTACAAAATTATTTTTTCACAGCGATAAATGTCAAAATGGCGACTGTGCAGCATTTTTCCAATGGCGCCTTTATTTCTGGAAGGTCAACGGCCGGACCAACAGCTCCTATAATTTTTCAGTTATGACGAGACACTAAAGTTTTTTCGATTATATATAAGAATAGCTATAGAAGTACGTAGGATTTTTTTGATATATTGTTTTTTTGTCAAAATGCCGCATTTCTAAAACAAAAAGTATAAAATGCCATGAGAAAATCGTCAGAAAATTGTTTATAAAAAAGGAACTATGCAATATAATTTAAAAAATCCTACGCAGTGCCTCAGAAAATGTAATGCTAAATATACAGTTAAAATTTCAAGTGAATCGGTTGAAATTTGTTTGAGTTATGAGTCCAGGCGACTTGAAAAATGTAGTTTTGAGATAAACGCGTTTAAAGTTAGTAAAAAGTCACGACATGAATAATGTTTCAATACCTTTAATCTGTGATGCCTGCACCATACAATTTTTCACCAACCTATTTTTTTGGAATATAATTTTATAGGTACTAAGGTACCTTTTTGACAAAAAAAAAATCGATTTTTGGAAAATCCTAGAGTGGTCTAAGGCTTTAAGCAATGTCTAGCGACGCAAGCGCCACGAGATGACTGGAGCAGACTAGAACTAGATTACAGTAGTGTCTGCATATTCGTATACGCAGAGTATCTACGTATTAATAGCCGAAATGGATAGTCTGATACGAAAAGTAATGGTTAGGTAAACATTATATTCTGCATTTTCATCATTACTCAAGGGATAACACCACTCTAGAGGTCCGAAAAAGGGCCAAACTTTGAGAATTAATTTTGGAAGTATGGAAAGCGGGATCGGAATTCTTTTTAGACAGTTGATCAAACATGTATTGAAGTGTAAATAAACATTTTTTTATTGACATTTTGTTACAAATTGGCGGCGCCACAGTCAATCTTCGAAGTCGCCTTTTTTTTAAGGGCCTCCACGGTAGGACGGATTTCTCCGAAAGTTTAAGACCTGGGAAAAAAAACCAAATAATTTCTTAATCTATATGACATTGCCTATAAAAGTTCCTAGGGATTTTTTTTTTAAATTGATTTTTGTAAAAATGGCGCACTTATGAAAAAAAATCGATTTTCGGCAAAAAAATGAGCAGTAAATTATTTATAAAAAAAAAAATTCACAACGAATTAAAAAACGGCTACGTACTTTTGTAAAGAATGTAATTGCGAAGCTACTGTCAAAATTTCAAACCGATCCATGCAATAGTCTCCGCGTAATCCGTCCTCCCAGTTCGGAAAAACATGATTTTGAGAAAAACGAGTCCGAGCGCGCCGTATCGCGCTAAACGCATGCTCCGAGACGTTGCGGGAAAATCGAAAATTGAGCCCTTTAACATTTTTTTTTCGCTATGGGACCAATTGTACATTATTTTTATGACCTTAAAGTGTATTTTAAGCCAAAAAAGAAAAATTGATATTTTCAAAATCCTAGAGTGGTGTTACCCCTTAAGTTTTTACATCTCGTTAAGATGTACAACCAACATTATAAGGATATTTCGCAATATTTCGAAGCTTTCATCGATTGAGCGGATAATAAACGTTTCAACGTGACTGTGGCGAGACTACTTGAGTTCTACAGTCCAAATCGGCAATATTTTGGACGAAAACAACAATAAATAGAAGAATAATGTTCATTAAGTTGAAACGAAGTTAAACTTCAGGTCCATAACTTTGGGACGAATGTTCTCAGGTATAGCATCAACTCGGGACTAACTCCTACTCCGCCTGGTATTCTGCTATCCTGATAGTTTCACTAAACTCGTTGCACGGCCAGACTGAGGCCAACAGCGGACACTTTGACAACGTAAATTCAATGAGGATCGATATTTCTTGCTCCGTCTATGAATTGGCTAATTGACAGTTGAAAAAACGAAGATTGATTTTTATTTTATTCAAATCATTAAACGTTCTTCATACTCGAAAAACTAAAGCTGGAATACTGAACAGAGAGAGTGAGGGAGAGAGAGTGAGAGAGAGAGAGAGATGTGAAGAGGGTGAGAGAGAAATGAAGAGAGGGAAGGCCTTGGGGTCAGATCGATTCGCATGACGAAAGTTCCTCCCTCTTTCGTTTGCTTTGAAGCGGCAACCCCGGAGAGCCTTGGATGGGTAGCGATGGCCGTTTTCAAAGTCAAAGTCGAGGCCTGGCTGGTGGTGATGGTTCGCGACCGACGTTAATACACATCGTTGCGGGGCTTAATGTGCGGCCACGAGGCGCCAGAGTGACGTAGTACAAGACCGCCCGCGAAAACGGCCAATATCGAACCTCGACCGCCAGCCGGTACGATCAATACTCAACGCGACCCCGACATTCAGGAGTCCTCTCTTGCCCTCTGCCGCCCCCCTCCCCCCCACCTCCACCCTCTACCCCACGTGTCCTCCAACATCCACATTCTCTCACCAACCTTTCAAAATCACCATCCCTTCCAGGCCATCGTTCACCCATCCCTCTTTTGTGTTTTCTTCCCTAGAGCCACCTCTCTCCGCCCGCCCCCTCTCATCCTTCCCCTCCCCCGCATTCGTTCTCGTCCTCTTCTCATCTCTCGCTGACGTAGCCGGCACCTAGCCAACCGCCCCACCCAACCCCTCCAACGTTTCATTCATGCTTTCCTCACCAAGTTCACCCGGCAACTCCACTTTTCGACCCCGTCTACTGCCTACCCCGCGAGAGCACATCCCCGCCACGCGATCCCAACGTTCAACGCTTTTATCGCTCTCACCCAGCTGAAAGCTTCGAACTCTCGCTCTCTCGTCCAACCTCGTATCTTCTCCTTCACCTTCGCTCTCGCTTTCAACTTGCTTGCGATTAAATATTCACCTTTCAATTTTAACCGTGACCCTTGACGATCCGGACTATCGTTTTATTCGAACACTTTTTTTTTTTTTTCCTTCTTGTTTGCGAATATCGAACATGTCGAATTCGTCGAGATTTCTAGGCCACAAGTGTGCCCATTCTTCAATCTTCTCGTTCACTTTCGTTGTATTATTCAATGAGAACTTGTATTACCGAATGACAGATCGTTATCGCGATTGAATTTCCGGTTGAAAACAGTCGGTATGCTTGCCGAATGAAGACACAATCCTCGTGCTTTGGATAAGAGATAGCAGAGAGGAAATGGGAGTCTCTGGCTATGTCAGCTGAATAAAGGGAAAATAAAACTCGTTCCGGCGGACACAATGTAGGATAACATTAGGCCATTTTGAATTGCAGAGCCTGCATAATGCACAGCAATCTTTCACGATGTTTCTACCCGTGCGGATAATTGGCAGGGCATGCCCAATACAATTCGGGGCTTTCAAGGGATTATTTGTGGATTCCATTCGTAAAACAGCCCCCTGTTAGCGAACGGTAGGTTAGGTAGTGTTGACTAAAACTATGGTCTAAGTACGGAAACCAAGTGACGCCTTTCAAGGTGTGCAGTTGTCCATTCCCTAGTAGCGATTTTCCCCAATACTACTAGACCTTGCTATCATAGGGGCAAATCAGTATAAATTGCTTGATTAAGTTTAGAAGACGAGTTGTGATGCCTTGAAGCAACACGCATGCAGTGGCGTTCATTGGAACAACGCGAGGTCAAACGTGCCGAAATATGCGACAGACATTCTATGCTTCAAATATATTGAAATAACACATTTCTTTTTCACAGTACACACACACACACACTCACGTACACATATGGCTGCAATAATTTGTTATGAGACACCGTTGAGGCAATTTCAAGGGCCATGCTTATTTTGCCTTCAAATGGCCCTCGGTAGCAAAGTGTGACACTGATGGCCCATGTGAGGCTTCCAGACTAGGGCCTTAATAAAAGTTAGGTAAAATTCAGATATGCCTGATGAAAGACCGAACTAAATTTCCGCACGGGCCGAGTCGTCAGGGTATAAAACACTGAATAACAAGAGCGAGTCTTTCGTCAATCGTCAATCGGAACGTTGGCCTTTCCGTGACAGCTGAACGAGATCGGTAACTTCGCGGATGTAAGTATAGCTTAGACAGGAAGTGACGGATGGCAGGATACAGTCGACTGTGAGATAGGGAGAGCTCGCGTAGCCAATCTCGCTAGTAGATAAGAAACATTCTCATATCGCGCAGTCTCTTCCTGCCTACTTACGCTGCTCGAATAGCCCTCGCCGGGTCCCACGAGTTTTCTGATCTTCCGCAACCCTCCGTGTGTCAGCGCACTCGAGCCCCATCCAAAAGCACCAAGCAGGAAGTACTTTCGCGATTGTATTTTTCCTCTTATTAAACGATAGAACGTAGAACACGAGCGTGTAGTAGAATTCGAACACGTTCCTTGCAACGTTTTCGTTATTTTATTATCCATTCGTAATATTGTCGCCAATGTGACTAAGATTGCGTATCGTCTGAGCCAAGGCTTCTCGAGTATTCAATCCAATCGTCCCTTAAGCTCTTCCACGTCCAACATTGACGAGGATGAAAAATTTCGTAATTCTCAAGGTTTCGGTCCGACCGACTGATTGCAGGTAGTCTGGCGGGCGAGGATCTCTCGTTGGAGGAGGCAACGGTCGAGGATGAAGACACGGTGACGTCGGTTGCCCGAGATCATCATCTTCACCAGCAGCAGCAGCAGCAGCATCATCATCAGGACAATCAAGACTCATCTGGCGCGGTTGTCGGTAATTCGTCGAGTCCTCAACGCACCCAGCATCAGACCCAAGATGACGTTGAACGTTGCAACGTTCTTCAAGGTGGCGTGATACTTTATTCCGCGCCGCACACGGGTTCCCCGGTATCCTCGGCTCCAACCCTGACCTATCGCGGTGTATTCACGACCACGTGTACCCAGGCGACTTCGCTAAACACCCTCCAGACACCGCAACAGCAGCAGCAGCAGCAGCAACAGCAACAGCAGCAACAGCAACAGCAGCAACAGACAGCGAGTCAAGAGCTCTGGGGTTCGCTACCCTCGCCGACCTTGACCCTCACGGGACAACCGTTTCTTCACCCGTCCCTACACTCGGCACCCTACGGTGGCGAGACGGTTGAGCTCTTGCAGGTCGATTCGAAAGCGCCCCAACCACCGCCGGGCTATCACGACACACCTTCCTCGACACCCTCCGCTTGGCTATCCGCCCACGAGGACAGTTACGATCCGGGACTTTTGTCTCATCATCATCCGCATCATCATCATCAAGAAGCCACCCTCAAGCAGGAACCCAACGCTAATTCTTACCAAACGTCCGTGCAGCATCAACAAGCCCAACAGCCTCAGCAACAGCAACAACAACAACAACAACAACAACAACAACAACAACCGGCGCAGAGTTCAGCGGGCGTACAACTGGCAGAATACAATCCAAGCACGTCGAAGGGCCACGAGATTCTCTCCCAGGTATACCAACAGAGCACTCAGCCACTAAGGCTTGTACCGGTTAAGCCGCGAAAGTATCCCAATCGACCGAGCAAAACACCCGTCCACGAACGTCCCTACGCATGTCCCGTTGACGGTTGCGATCGAAGATTCTCACGTAGCGACGAGCTCACACGACACATCAGAATACACACAGGCCAAAAGCCCTTTCAGTGTCGCATATGCATGAGATCGTTCTCACGTAGCGATCATCTCACGACTCACGTGCGCACGCATACAGGCGAAAAGCCATTTTGTTGCGATCAGTGCGGGCGTAAATTCGCGAGAAGCGACGAGAAGAAGAGACACGCCAAGGTGCATCTGAAACAGAGGCTCAAGCGGGAGGCGAATCACACGAATTCGCGCGGTCACGCGCAGTCCCACGCTTCGTCGCCGTGCAATCAGTAAGAATCGGGACAGATGACCCGAACGAGAGATAAAAACGAGTCTAACTCACGGCTAAATTTGTATATGTGTGTAAATATATGCGTCAACCAAGGGTGCGCAAAATGTTGGACTTCGCCGCAGAGTCTGTTGCCCGGACATGAGGTTGAATTCAAAATGTCTGGCCAAGCTGGAAGTAGAGATGAAACTTGAGGGGAAGAAACAATCAGCGGGGAATGTTGAACATTCCGGCGAAGGAAGTTTTTTGTTTTTTTTTTATTTTTATTTTTATGAATAATCTAGTTGTTCTTCGTGACTCGAAGCTTGACGGAACGCCTGGCGATCACTCACAGTCAATCTCGTATCCTTGCGAATTTCAAACGAAAAGTCATTAGATGCTTCTCATGGAGATTACCTAGGATTTATTGGAGAAGAGAAAGATGGAAAGGTGGGCGCTGCTCAAAGCGTTATTCAATCATAAAACTGTGCTGAGGCTGGATCAACGGCTCAAATACGCGAAACCAACGGCAGGAAGGACACACGAGAGCAAGGAGGGGAGAGAATGGACCGACGAATATCTCGGCCTACGGTTACCAGACCAAACCAGGCAATCTCAACCACACGTGGAATCGCCGAAGTGCCTGACGGACTTCGGCAACGGCAACACACGTCGTGCCTCGCGTTCCTCTCAGCCGGAAATTCACGGCTATCAATCCTTGATGCTTGCGGAACACCGCGGCTCGCTACGACCATCCAAATCGATATTCACACGAAAGTGTAACGTCGCTACCGCACTCATAACGCGATACGTGGCTTTTGCAAAAATGCGAATCACACAATATGCCCGCCCAACCCTCCGAGCATTCGATGCAGCCAAGTTGTTCCAACGGAATCGTTCCTCGAGCACATTGACCCTTTGATACCTTTGCAAAAATGACCAAAGACCATCTGTCTTCTTGCTACGCTTTTTTGGGCATTTTTCTTCGTCTTGATAATTCTCAAAGCTTTCCGCGGCTACTGTGGAAAGTCGAAGGACGATTACAGTCGCCTCGGACTCGTTTTTTTTTCCATCAATGGAAAAAATGGTATCTTCAGATTCATAACTTCTCGGTAGCTCTCTCGTCACTTTCTGGAGGATAAGTTACTTTATAGTCACTGTTTGGGGCTTAGTGACGCGCTGGTTACTTCTCAGCAGATCCGTAGCTTCCTGGCTACTTTGGGGGCTTAGTGAGGCTCTGGATACTTTTCAGGAGATACGTAACTCCCTAGTTACTTTTTTGGAGCTGTTAACTCCCCACTGGGGAGTTACTTGTCCCACGAAAAGTAACCAGGGAGGTGCGTATCCTTGAAAAAGTAACCGGGAAGTCACTTGTTTCCTAAAAAGTAATTGGAAAGTTACTCACTTGCCAAGAAGCAACTGGGAAGTTACTAATTGCCCAAAAAGCAAGTAGGGAGTTACTCAGGAGGTGACTCAGCAGATCCGTAGCTTCCTGGCTACTTTGGGGGCTTAGTGAGGCTCTGGATACTTTTCAGGAGATACGTAACTCCCTGGTTACTTTTTTGGAGCTGTTAACTCCCCACTGGAGAGTTACTTGTCCCACGAAAAGTAACCAGGGAGGTGCGTATCCTTGAAAAAGTAACCGGGAAGTCACTTGTTTCCTAAAAAGTAATTGGAAAGTTACTCACTTGCCAAGAAGCAACTGGGAAGTTACTAATTGCCCAAAAAGCAAGTAGGGAGTTACTCAGGAGGTGACTCAGGAGATCCGTAGCTTCCTGGCTACTTTGGGGGACTAGTGAGGCTCTGGATACTTTTCAGGAGATACGTAACTCCCTGGTTACTTTTTTGGAGCTGTTAACTCCCCACTGGAGAGTTACTTGTCCCACGAAAAGTAACCAGGGGAGGTGCGTATCCTTGAAAAAGTAACCGGGAAGTCACTTGTTTCCTAAAAAGTAATTGGAAAGTTACTCACTTGCCAAGAAGCAACTGGGAAGTTACTAATTGCCCAAAAAGCAAGTAGGGAGTTACTCAGGAGGTGACTCAGGAGATCCGTAGCTTCCTGGCTACTTTGGGGGACTAGTGAGGCTCTGGATACTTTTCAGGAGATACGTAACTCCCTGGTTACTTTTTTGGAGCTGTTAACTCCCCACTGGAGAGTTACTTGTCCCACGAAAAGTAACCAGGGAGGTGCGTATCCTTGAATAAGTAACCGGGAAGTCACTTGTTTCCTAAAAAGTAATTGGAAAGTTACTCACTTGCCAAGAAGCAACTGGGAAGTTACTAATTGCCCAAAAAGCAAGTAGGGAGTTACTCAGGAGGTGACTCAGCAGATCCGTAGCTTCCTGGCTACTTTGGAGGACTAGTGAGGCTCTGGATACTTTTCAGGAGATACGTAACTCCCTGGTTACTTTTTTGGAGCTGTTAACTCCCCACTGGGGAGTTACTTGTCCCACGAAAAGTAACCAGGGAGGTGCGTATCCTTGAATAAGTAACCGGGAAGTCACGTGTTTCCCAAAAAGTAACTAGGAAGTTACTATTTTGCCAAAAAGTAACTATGAAGTTCCTTATTTCCCAAAAAGCAACTGGAAAGTTACTAACTTCCCAAAAAAAAAAAGCAACTAGGGAAACTCCTTCAAGAAGTATCCAGGCAGAGTTGCTCGTTCCCAAAAAGGACCTAGCACTTTGTGTTTAGGAAACGAGTAACTCGACCCTAGGAAATTTTTGCGGACGATAAACAAGACCAAGCCCAGGAAAAAGAAAAAGATCCGTTCGTCGGGAAAAGTGTCTCGAGGAGAGTGGCAGAAGTCAGCTCCGAAAACGTTGGTGCAACAAGTTGCTGAATTCTTGGATAAACGTTCACGCGCCTGAAAATGCGTTTCCCGTTGATCCAAGACGATTCCAGCTGATAAGAATTATCATTACTTTTTCGTTCGCTCTCAAGCCGTTCCCGCGAAAAAAAAAATTATTTTTTATTTTTATTTTTTCGTTCTTTGCTGTATTATTTTTTGTCTTTGGACCAAGCACAGTATACGGATATAAAACGATAGATCTTGTAACGTCCGATCTTTCAAACTATTGTCATGTGATTGCGAGAATGCATTTGTGAAAAGTATTCAAGTCTGCGAGT
>CAWVQM010000202.1:0-21257 GCA_963932345.1 Ophion ventricosus | reverse complement strand
GTTGGGCGAGTGGAAGTCTCGTCGTTCAAATCGCGCGCCTTTTTTCTCCTCAAACGGGGGGGGGGGGGGGCGTACCGACAGCGTTTCTCCAAAGACGTCGCGTTTTTTTTCGCGCAAACGCTGCAACGTGTTATCACGTGTGTGTGTGCGTCGCGAAGAGAGTCAACCTCGCTCCACTAACAAACGCGCTTGAACGAAAAATCAGCCGTGGTATTTAGAATTTCTTTTTCTCACATCGAGTCTCGTTAATTTTCCGATTTGTGGATTCGTGCTTGAGAAAAAAAAAACGATTCCTGATCTTCGATGTCTCTTTCGTCCAATTATTATCGGGACTGCAGGACGTCGAGGAAAGTTGAAAAGAGAAAATAAAAGGAAATTAATCCACGAGCGCTTGACACTGGCAACCGCATTGAAACGTCACATCATCGTCATTCAAATTTGAAAAGTCCCCAATAAACTAGCGTCACGTTCGAACGACGAAAAAAAAGCACCTTCGAGATATCGTGATATCGGCAATAAGTGAAAATATCCAATTTTTTGTTGTCGTCTTTCGTCTACGGATCTTTTTCCGAGTCCGTAGTGAGGCTGCGTAGAACTTGGTCGACTTCCGGTGCGGATATATAGATTCGTGCACTTTTCACTCGGCGATCAACGGAAACGTGTGCCTTAGGAGATGTACGCAGGCACTCGGACACGTAGAAGTCTGCATATTGACGAACAATCGGCTCCAATTTATCACTATCCAATATTCTTCCACGGCGTGATGCTCACGTGACAAATTCGGTACGATCCCTCTCTCTCTCTCTCTCTCTCTCTCTCTCTCTCTCTCTCTATCTCTAAACGAAAACTCCAACTTTATCGTTATTATTGTTCTTTTCGTAATATCTTCGACGCGTTACTTTTTCACGGCTGCTTTCACAATTTCAGCGTTCTCCCGGTACTCAAATTTCCTGTCTCTCTCTCTCTCTCTCTCTCTCTCTCCCTCTCTCTTTTTCCCTAATTTGGATGTTTCGTTTGTGAGGGTCAATGATAAACGAAGACGCGCGCACACACACACATACATACACACACATACACGTGTGAAACGGCAGTGAGGCGTCGGCACTCCCGTCACTTTGATTCCTCGATGCCTTATTCCTCTTCCTATTCTTCTCTATACCCGCTGCGCTTTCCCTCCCCCCCCCACCTTACCCAATTTGCTTAACCCTTCGATACGTATTCTTCGTCTTCCTCTACAAACACACTTGTTTTGTGTTGTTTTTTTTCGTTCTCGCTCTCCCTCTCTCTCTGTCTCTCTCTCTCTGTTCCTCCACAGGTTTCCTCCCCTCTTGAAGGTATCTTCGCTATCTCTCAGCCTCCCGCAGCACCCCCGTCCGCCGAGCTTTATTAATGTCGTCGAAGTTTCCCCTGCGCGCGCGTGGTCTCTCCGCGTGTGTATGTTTCAGCAAGTTGTGCGAGACGCGACGGTACGCGGGTGTGTAAACGAGCAACGGAATACAGAGAGAGAGAGAGAGAGAGAGAGAGAGGGTGTGAGTAAGAAAAAGAGGGAGAAAAGTGCGCAAAACCCACGGGGACTCTCTCGGCTGCTGTTGCTGCTCTCGTGCTACGGCTGTGGGGGTAATATGCGTTATGTGCCGAGCTGCGTTGGGTCGCGCTGCGCTCCCGTAACTGCATCCGCGTCTACGAGCGCGGCTTGCGCGCTAGCGGCTCCGACCATCCGACTCTCTCTCTCTCTCTCTCTCTGTCTCTCTCTCTCTCTTGCTCTTACTCCCTCCCCACCTTTGCCACACCGCCGCCCCTTCTGCTTCTTCTTCTCCTCCGACGCCGCCGCATCACCCCTCCTATGCAATTCCGAGCTTTCGCGTATCTCCTTCTCCCTCTTGTTGCTCGACGCCCCCCACCCCCTTCAACGCCGCCCCCACTCTCGCGCTCGCTCAGTCATTGTGGCGCGCTCTTTTGGTTCGAACGCCGCGCGCCCGCCACCGCCATCTACGTCGCCACCAGTCGACGCTGTCACGGCAACCACCACCATCATCATCACCACTGCCGCGGTGCGCGCTACTTACAACTCTTGTGCCGAAACTCCACTAACCACCACTACCAACTGTGTGTGCGATCCATTTTCACTGTCCCACGAAAGCTATCTCGACGCACACGCACCCGGGAACGCACACAACGCTCGTGGGCCAGAGAAACACGCGCTCCTTCAACACTATTGGGGTAGCCACGCAGCCGACAACCGGCTAAAACTACTACACGCTGCCCACTATCGTTGTATTTCCGCTATACGTGTACTTTGAGATTATACGGAGGGGGAGAGAGGGGCGAAGAGAGGAAGAAATGAAATTAAATAAAAATTTACGCCCCAACACGCTATTGGGGAATTTTACAAAGATGGTGGAGAAACGACTTATATCAATTTACAGGATAGAGAAAATAAATCTGAATCAAGTAACAGAGACGAGCCGAAATTTTATAAATAAATCTTATAACTAATTAAGAATAAATAAAATAATAGCTACAATAATGGAATAATAAGTAGTAGGGATAACAAAAAATAATTAAGTTAAAAGTACAAAGGGAGGTAGTAACAGGAATAAAACAATGAAAAATAAATAAAAGTAGGATTATGGTAATCGGAGTATCCCGTGCAGAAATATTGTCATGGATTGCTGTCCGATTCGGACTAGGATCCTGGTTTCTCAATTCGGATCCAGTCGGATATCGGATCGGATCCGCCAGCAAAATGTAACGCTTGCAAATCGGATTCCAGCCAGGATCTTAATCCGGAACTATTAATTTATGATTCAATCACGACGTGATCACGACATAACTTTTTGCCCGACGGTCCATCCAGTAATACCTTAATATCAATTAAATCAATTAAATATTATAAATTGTACCAATTCAAATTTGGGCGGGTTGATCAATCATTTGGCACCTACAATTGCTCCTGTATCTGTAATTCTTGCTTGTTCGTTTCGAGTATTCATTGAATTTCTTCGTAAAGAATAAAACAAGATAAAAGCTGAGAAAAAGATATGACTAGAATCGCGCACGACTGGACATAATTCGTATCAACTCCATTGGTCAGCCTAATCTGTATCACCGGGCCAATCAGGCCGTGCAAGGCGATAAAGTTAGACGTGAAAAAGAATGACAGTAGAGCAAAGTATGCTGAAGCCGGCCATTTTTGTATCGTTCGTCATGTTCACATCGAAACGCAACCTTTTTATGTATCATGATGCACGTGCTTTCGTAAAGTTTAATTGTGGTAAGAAATTTGTCGAGGCTCGAACAAACAAGACACCCTTCACGTAACGACTGCTCAACTTGCAAGTACGAAATCGCAAAAATTCCAATGTGCATTGAGATAAGCGAAGCTAAACGCAACCGGGCGTTACCAATCTTTTTGTTTGTTTGTGAACGTGCATTGTGACGATTTTTAACAATGTTTTTTTTTTCGATCGATCAATCGACTCCTCGATTTTTGTGAAACAGAATGTCAATTTTTAAATATATATATTTTTTAATCGATGTCCCTGAAATCCATTTTATTTCGAACATTATACATTCTCAGTTAATTTTCCGAAACCCATAGCGGGGCGGGAGAGGGGGGGGGGGGGCTCACTAAGTATCCAAAAGTTAAAATAATTGCATTAATGATTTTCTACCTTCGTAACCATCTTATATCTAAAATCCAGGCTCCCTTTTGCGAAAGGACAATTGAAAATCATTTTATTGTTAATTTTCGTAAGAGCCACAATAAAAATAATTGTTTCGATCATTTTCGTAATTTTTGGAAGCGAGAATTAAAGACCATCGTTTTGATAATTTTTCACCTTCATTCATCGATCATTCTTTCGTAAGAGCCAAATTAAAGGTTGATCATTGATCATCAAAGTATGGCAATTCCCAAATTCACCTAATTGAAATTTTCGTCAGGATATGTTGAAATTTCCTCAAGTCGATAAACATCACTCGGCCAACTACACCGTAGGATTGTCTTTTAAAAAAAAAGTACACGCGACACAATAAGACGATTTTCTCGCGACTGTCACGCAGATAAGCAGCCTGACAAATTTCTCCATTATGTGTCTCTTTTCTCACAAGATTTTCCACAATCGCTCGTTACCGCGCAATTGCCACCAGAGTGACGTCATTTTCGTACGAAAATGCCAGTATTTAAGCGTTACGTACCAAACGCACACACACACACACACAAACGTACACGCATACTTGATAGTCCGTGTACGGTCGACGGTGCAGCATACGCGTAACATTGCAATTGCATTGGTACTGGTGTGTTGGCTGGCTATAGCGGCTCGAAGGGAGCCTTTGATCCGAAGGTCCTTGGCTCGGTGAATGGCTCCGGGATTTCCGTTGAGCTACGGAGCATAAGGCCAGGTCGGTCAGTGTATTTCTTGTATGTACAGGCCAGTACGTACCAGTAGTATTGTAGTACGAGGCAGAGTAAGAAAAACTTTGCCGTCGCTTCGCTCGCAACTCGACCGCGGCTTCGATCCTCGAGTTGGAGCCCAGTACCAACATGGCACAGTCTTCAGTTACGTAATATGTATATACGAGAAAAAAAAGCATTTTGAACCCGTTATTCCTACGTAGTGTAGACTATCAGTACATATCGCTGTTTCGAAGACGGTGCTTAAATTTTTTCCAAGGTTGTTGAGTTTGAGGATAGGACCTTGACATTACAGTTTGGTGAAAATGTTAGAGGACAATTTGGTGAAAAAGCCAGTGTGTTGGAGCCACGTGCATCGGATCCCTGTCTAGTTGTTCATTTTGTCCAAATTAACGAAGTAATTAGACCATTAAGGGCGCCGAAAAGTTTGTAAAACTCCTAAGCTCGACTTGTAACATCATCGAGGTTTGTATCGAGTTTGCCCACTGAGGGATCGTTTAGGTAGACGAAGGAGCCTGCCCAAATGGGTATGGAATTTATTGATTTTTTGATTATATTTCATCGAGGCACACGCATTGCATAAGCGCGTCAAATCGCGTAATTAATCGAGAAATTCGAAGATAACGATGTCCTTCTTTGTTTCCCTGTTATCAATTCGTGATAAATTCCCTCGGCTACGTCGCGATAAGATTATCCGCGCCATTCGTCCATCCAGCAGTGACGAAAGAGTCACTGAAAAAAGGAAAAAGAATAATAATAAAACAAAAAAAAATTGAAAAAAAAAAGAAAGAAAACCGTGCGATATTGACGAGAAACGCGGGAGACATGTCAGTCATCAGTCGGGTGGGGAAGTGGTGACTGAAGAGGGGCTGCACACGATGACAAAGACAAAGAGCGGTGAGTCGAGGGGGGAACGAAGGCTAGACAGGGTGGGACCACGAGTACAGAACGAGCGATGAGAGTAGCGCGGTCTGGGGAAGAGGGCAGGGGGGGAGGCAACGAGGATAAGGCACCGAGCGTAAAAGAGGGGGGCAATGGACAAGAGACAAAAATTTCCGAGCTGTTAGTCATCGACCGTCATGAGCCCGCTTTTCGGTCTCAGCACGACGAGGAGAGCGAGACGAGAGGGGGCAAAGTCGAGTGCAGTACACGAAAAAAAAAAAAGACGAAGAAGGACGCGGGCAAGCTCAATACACGTACATACGTAAACTTAAACCCCTGCGCTCGTTGCGTTCCCTTCGTGCGCGAGTCCTCGTCCAATGGATCAGGTTGCAATTTCGCGAGACAAAGAGCCACTGATTAATCATTGATTCATACATATTTACATTTTGTGATTGCGGGCTTTCCAACGTGCGCTGGTATATGTGCTCTCTCTCTCTCTCTCTCTCTCTCTTTGATTACAATGAAGCAGACTGCATTTTTCGTTTACGGATACTCTTTTTTCGTGCTTTTTGTTTCCGTTTTTTTGTTGTCTTTCAATATAGGGAAACTTGTTCGTATTGGCAATTTTTCAAAATGCGGAACAAAACGGTCCGGACGGAGGATGTGAATGACAAAATGATGAAAAAAAAATTACAGTAGGGAATGAAGTACAACAATATTGGATTTCAATTGATGGCTAAGTAGCAGCCTTGCTGTGATTCGTGCAGAGGGCTGCTATGTCTATCAATGAATCCCTAGTGAACGAATTTCCAATTTAAATCGCGAAAAATTAAAGAAGTATATAATAAAAGTGTATACTTTTAAGGCTAGGGAATACTAGAAATATCGTGGTTGTTGCAATTGATTTAAAGAATATTTTCACGTTTGGGATATTTTTTTATGGACATGATTGGAGTAGAATAAAGAAGTAGGGGATACTGCGAGAGGAGAGAAAACTTTGCTGCTTTATTCAGCCCATTATCAGAGGAATATTTAATCATTTATTTCCACTTTGGATGTCGTCATCGGAATTACACATTAGTCGTGTTAAATCGTCGCCCAATAATTTCATCTATACATATGTACAGATGAAATTATGATAGATATAGTCAGTCTGACTAACTGACTGACTAACAGAATGACTGAATAATATATAGACAAACCACTGCCTAAACCGCTGAAGATAGAAACATGAAATTTAAAAGATATATATTCTTTAGAAGGTGTAGAGGTACACTAAGAAAGAATTTTTCAAAAATCAACTTTTAAAGGGGTAAAATGGCGTATAAAAGTTTGTATGGAAAATTGTATTGCTTGCATGTATCAACTTGAAACTTGGTATAAATATTCTTCAAACCAAATAACAAAGCGCATATTTTAGGATTTTTTTTAAACAATCCCTAATTAGAGGTGCACCAGGCTGTTAAAGTTTGTATGGGAAAATCGAATTCACTGTTCTTATATCATCGAAATGTGGGCATATTTTGATTTGAAAATTTCGCGCGTAAAAGGAGAGACAAATAGGTGCGAATGGAAGGAGAACGAGGGGTGTATTAGTGAAGAGAAGAGAGAAAGAGATAAGCAAAATGCGTAGAAGATCAAAGATCGTCGTCCGATAAACAAGTATACCCATCATGTGTTGAATAAAAGTTCTTCGTATTAAATTACAATCCTAACTAAATTGTTTTATTCTAACAGAAATTCGAAAAAATATTTTCCTCAAAGGGCGTAGACGTAGACACTAAGAAAGGATTAGCTTCTCGTATGATCGAACTATATGTGGCCTGTTCGAGAGTATCGAGTATCCAAAACTTGAATTGTGCCGAAGACCATAAATCATACAATATTGTCTGCAGTACTATATAGCAAAGCCATATAGTTCTGTAGACAACAATGACATTGTATGATACTGAAGTTGAAGATTGGCACTTTTATACTACTATTTAATTAATTCTCAACCCTTACCTCAGTCAGTCAGTCTACCGCCGTCTCTGAGAAGACACTCTGCCTTCTTTCTTTATTTCTTACTTTTTTTCTCTCTTTGTTTATCTCCTCTTTGAATCAAATCCTAAAGTCCACGCGAACGAAGTCGCGGAAAAAAGCTGGTTAGACAATAAACTACAAAGACTGAAAACAGTATGAATTACGACAGGACAGAGAGCCTCTGTCAGACACTTTGATTTCCGTTTTTTTTTCTTATTCACTTTTTATTACTCTAGGTTGAATAAAAGAACAACTTATCGAAGATATGGGAAATAATTTATAGCAACAACTAGCTCATATCTATGTTGCAATAATTGATTATTATTATTGTTGCTGAGAGGTCAATTATTATGTGTAAATATGAGCAACTGTGTATGCCAATTGTGAGTTGTTTCACGAAATATTGGCTTGATTATTATGAATACGAGCTATCAGAGGGAAAAAACATATCGCTTCATGTGAAATTGATAAGTGATATGAGGGCGCCAGGAGCACCGAAGCAACAACAGTGGCGAATAACTGTGGTTGGGTCGTACATTGCCTCTGTATCTCTGTATATAAAGGCTAACATAAATATGCACTCAACCCTCATTCAGATACAGTTCCCATGTATATTTGAAACCCGTCACGTATGGTGGAGGTCTCGGTCGCCAGCGGGCAGGCTGGGTTGGATCGCTCGATGTTGGACATTTTTTTGTCCTACAACCCCATTATTGGCGTTCGGAAAAAGTTCCGAGTGGCTATTTAATTTCGTTCAATTGGTAAGGAAAATATATAAAATCCGTATAGAATGGAGAAAACGCTAGTTCGGTTAGGCTAAATGGGAATATTGATATTCAAGAATAAACCTATATAGTGTGTATAGGTTTATTCTTGAATATCAATATTCCCATTTACCGCTCAAAAATTTGTATACACCAGTCGATATTTCTTGCCGCACTAAACGTTAGATACTTCCGTCAAAAAAAAAAGATAACCAAATTTAACGCACGGCATTTTGAAGGGAACAAATTCAGCTTTGTTTTGCTTTTTTGAAATATGTCTTATGATTTTTTTTCGACCCGGTAAACACTTTTTTACGTGACCGTTTTTTGGCTATTTTTCGATTATCGAGAATCGGGCGCATAACTTATAGACATTTTTTTTGTCATTTTTATCCATGATAAACTTGAAAGAGGTAGCAGAAGCTCTATTTTTTTTTAAGTTTCGTACGTTTTTTTTCGCAAAGTTACTTCATTTTTGGCTAAAAAAAGATAATTTTTGTTAAATGCAACATAACTCAAGAACTATAGGGCTTAAGCGAAAATGTTAAAGATGTAAAAAGTTGGGTGAGTTTATACTGGATCGTCTGGATTTTTTTCAGAATTTTCCTTTGAGATTTTTGTTTTGACTATTCTCGCTCATAATTCTGATGAACAGGATGGCTTAACTCGAAAAGTATGGCGTTTAGGAGAAAATATCAGAAGAAGAACCTTTTTTATTTTTCTATTTTAAATTCGCTTTAATTTTTTCAGAATTCTTTTTTTCATTTTTTTTCGCCGAAACTCGGGGAATCAATTGTTTGGGTGATTCTCCAAGTATCAGCCAAAAAAATTGCGAAAATTCTGAAAAAAATTCAAGCAATTTCAAAATCAAAAATTAAAAAAGTTTCTCTTCTTGATATTTTGTCTTAAACGCAATACTTTTAGAGTTAAGCCATTCTACTCATCAGAGTTTTGAGCGAAAAAAGTAAAAAAAACAATCTCAAAAGAATATTCTGAAAAAATCCAGGTGATCTAGTATAAACTTACGCAACTTTTTACATCTTTGACATTTCCTCTTAAACCTTATAGTTCTTGAGTTACGTTGCATTTACAAAAATTTGTCTTTTTTAGCCAAAATATAAATAACTTTGCGGAGAAAAAAAATTGTACGAAACTTAAAAAAAAACGAAAATGGATCTTCTGCTACCCCTTTCAAGTTCATGATGGATAAAAAAAACAAAAAAAAATTCCATAAGTTATGCGCCCAATTCTCGATGGTCAAAAAAATCGTCGAAAAACGGTCACGTACAAAAGTGCATAACCGATCGAAAAAAAAATCATAAAAAACATTTCAAAAAAGCAAAACACAGCTGAATTTGTTCCCTTCAAAACGCTGTTCATTAAATTTGATTATCTTTTTTTTTACGGAGCTATCTGAGTTTTAGTGCGGCAAGAAATATCGACTGGTGTATCCAAACTTTTGAGCGGTAGTGTATGTGCCAATGGGATTGGAACACTATGTTGCAACTTCAGCAATTTCAATCAAACAAATGCGTCACCTTCCGCAAATGGATTTTCCGCAAAAGACATCATTTCGAGTGCAACGCAAAACGATTCCACGAAAGCATTGCAATGCCCAGCGATAAATCATTTCCGGCGCTCGTAAAAAATTCCAACAATTTCGGAATTATTCTCAAACGGGAAACCCATTCAGGACGCATTCGCAGTGCGAGCGCTCGCGAATGATTTTTATATTTTTTACCGCCGCGTCTCAATTACCAAGTGAATGTTTTTACAAACGGAATTATGGTGAAAAAATGATAAGTAGGGATTCGGAAAATTGGTCAGACGCTATTGCGGCGTTGAGGGGACCACTGGTGAGGACGGCGAGGGGGGAGGGGGTGGCGAACGGAGGTCTTGTTAGTCTTGGGGACTAGCTCCGATTTCAAGATGGCGGCTCTCGGCCAAACGCGCGACCCAGAGAGAACGCAAAACCGAGGGGGGGACGAGGAAGGATAGAGTAATGCATTTGGAGGGCGGGGGGATGGAGAGAAAGAGAGAGTAAAAATGAGAGAGGGAGAGAGCGTGAAAGAGATAAAAACTCGAAACCGTGAGAAAGATAGAGATGGAACGAAGAGAACGTGAGATTAGATATGGTCCGGACAAACGGCGCCTCCCGACGCTGTCGTCCCTCTCTTACTCTCTCTCTCTCTCTCTCTCTCTCTCTCTCTCTTGCGGGTTGAGTCTTGCGCAACGAGACATAGCCAAACGCGCAAAATTAATGTCGCTCCCAGACGCACGAATCTTCACACATGCATATATATATATATGTGTGTGTGCAGTATATACCCGTCTAATCTGTGCCTCTACTGTGTATGCTCAATATGTTTTTTTACTTCAGTTTTTCTCGTCTCTTTTGACGAACAGTGGCGCTCTCATAGACTCACTCGCAAAATAAATCAAGTCTTGAGGTATTCCTTTCGTGAACGGTCGTATTTTGCAGCCTCATAAGCAGGGCCCCTTTGAATCGTTAGAAAATAATAGTGACGCTTAATAAAAATATATTACAGTCAATTATTATACCCAACCTTCGAATGTATTTAAAAACTTTTCATAGTTTTTTTTTTTTTGTAGATTTAGATCAAGTTTGGCCAAACTTTTGAAGTGTGCGATCGACACTACGATTCAAAATATTTCTGGTGGTCTACCGCTGGCAGCAGTTTTAAACCCAAACAAACCCAAACATATTGATTCAATGAAAAATTTCTAAATTAGTTTTACAGACCGTTTTACAGACTATCCTAGGCGATTGATCAGTCGACTGTGGTCGACGCTACGGCCACCCCTGATTTATAAATAAATGCAAGATGTTTTAACTAAAATCTGGCTAAAGAAATTTGAGCGATTCATCGAAATTAATGTTCATTAGTGCTCCATTGATGCGAAATAGGGTGGATCAAATATAAACGAGACTTTATGTTTTTAAACTTTTTATTTGGTGTATTAAAATAGCCAAGACGCGGGAGTAAAGGTCTTTGTGGGCAATAGGGTCCTGACACAACCCTCTTCATTTTACGATGCCGAGATCAAAAACCTCCCAATTTGCTGGGAAAAATGCATTTCAAAACAGATTATGTTGAAAAATTATATGTCCTGACATTCTTACATGTTCGCTGACAAGTCGCGGTTGCGAAAATTCTTCTGCTAGTCACATCTTTCGAAGTTTTATCATAAATATTTTCTTTAAAAATTCGGTGACCCACCTGGTTTTATTGTCGTTACGGAATCTGCAAGATTTCTTACATTAGCAGTTTATGTCAAACATCTTGAGTTATCTTTGTGTACGTGTAAAAGAGTTTTGTGATCGACTGACATATAGACAACGCGCCGCCTAAATCGCTAAAGATAGAAACATAAAGTTTGGACGATATATCTCTTAGAAGGTGTGGAGGTGCGCTTAAGAAAGGATTTTTCGAAAATCACCTCTTAGGGGGTCGAAATGGGGTGTAAAGATTGTATGGAAGATTATATCCTTTGCGTGTATCAACTTGAAACTTGGAAGATAAACTTTATTCCAATATCATTGGTGTTGTTGAATGAAATTTCGTTGATTCAATGGTAAAATTGTTGGTGTAAGTAATCGGATTTATTAGTCCAAACAAAACGCTATGACTTTACGGCCTTGGGCCACTCTAGGATTTTCCAAAAATCAATTTTTTTTTGTCAAAAATCTTCCTATAAAATTATATTCCAAAGATTATGGGTGTGAAAAATCTCTAAATACTCGATTTTGAATTCTAGTGCAACCCCTCTCAATTCATGTCGGGACTTTCTACTAACTTTAAACGCGTTTATCTCAAAACTACATTTTTCAAGTCGGCCGGACTCATAACTCAAACAAATTTCAACCGATTCACTTGAAATTTTAACTGTATATTTATAATTACATTTTCTGAGGCACTACGTAGGATTTTTTATTATATTGCATAGTTCCTTTTTTATAAACAATTTTCTGACGATTTTCTCATGGCATTTTATACTTTTTATTTTAGAAATGCGCCATTTTGACAAAAAACAATATATCAAAAAAATCCTACTTACTTCTATAGCTATTCTTATATATAATCGAAAAAACTTTAGTGTCTCATCATAACTCAAAAATTATAGGAGCTGTTAGTCCGGCCGTTGACCTTCCAGAAATAAACGCGTCATCGGAAAAATGCTGCACAGTTGCCATTTGAACATGTATCGCTGTGAAAAAATAATTTTTTACAGTCAATTATGTGTATAATGAAACCCCTATTTTTTAATTCCGATTTATTTTATGGTTTGGCTGAGAAAAAAATCACAAAATATGCCCTTTTTTGGCCTCTACAGTGGCCTAAGGCTTTAATAATATGATAAAGTTTAAAGATTTTTTTTTCATTCAAATAGATATATTGTTAGCCTAGCACAATATATTATTGAATCTATCTAAAAAATTATCGCGAACAAATTATATAGTTTTGAATGCATTTTCTGCAACGAACAAAGAAAAAGCGTTTCAATTCATAACATGAATATTGTTGAATCGAGTACATAAGAAAAATTGAATTTCGCTCGTTTGATTCAGATAAAATTTCTATTGAGTAAATCTACTATTTTATTGTCTCCACCATATCCGATGTTGATTCTCAAATAAAACAATATGTTATTAAAATCGATCACATTTCCCAATAGTTTATAGTATTGTAACAATGTGATATATCGGTGGCACTCCGTGTTCAGACATTTATTTGTGTCAACATTGTATTTTTTTCTATTTAATTGGTTTTTTTCTCAGTGTATGCCCGTTAGGAGGTGTAGAGATGCAATGAGAAAGGTTTTTTTTTTCGAAAATCAACTTAAGGGCGTGAAAGAGGGTGTAAAAGTTTGTATGGAAAATTGTATTCTTTGGGTGTATAAACTTGAAACATGGTATAAATAATGAAACAAATAATTGACGATTTTTTTTTAAACAAACCCTAATTAGGTGATTTTTCAAAAATCAACTCTTAAGAATTTGAAATGGAGTGTAAAAGTTTGTTTGGAAAATTATATTCATTGCGTGTATGTACTTCAAACTTGAAAGGTGTATTTCTTAAAAGGTGTAGAGGTGCATTACGAACGACTTTTTCGAAAATCAACTCCTAAGGGGATGAAATGGGATGTTTGTATGGAAAATTGTATTCCTTGGGTGTATCAACTTGAAACTTGGTATAAACATTTTTCAAAACGAAACACAAAACGCATATTTTAGGGTTTTTCAAAACAACCCCTAACTAGGGGTCCAACTGGTAATGAAGTTACTATGGGCCAAATTCCGCTCGAGCGAAAACTAGTTTGGTATATAAGTTATTGTACAGATTATTGTATGTATGTGGCCACCTTGTCATCTCCATAAAGTATTGCGCATAAATTAGACAATTTATTAAGTCGTCATTTTTTGTTAAAAGTTCGGTAACTTTGCTTGAAATTTTACCAGTATACTGGGATGTATTTTTACATAATTTCAGACGAAAATCAGTTAATTGTTGAATATTCGGTTTCATGAAAAGAATACCTTAATCCTCGTTTTTTTTTCTTTTTTTTTTTCCAGTCATCCTTCGTGGCTCTCCAAAGACGACAATTTTTTATTCACCCGAGATTTATAGGAAAGCGGAATCGAAACCATTGTCGCATTAGATTAAGCGATTAAAATCCTTCTCCGAATCTTGCATATTTTGCGCGCACCGAGCACGCAGAGAGATCACGGCTCAGTATTGAAATGCGAATTACTTCTCGTTAAGAAATTTCAAGTGAGAACCGAGAGGGAAAGTTGAGGGAAATATCTTGCGAACTCGTGCAATTTATCTCGCATGTATTTTAAACTTCGTCCGAGTAGTTCCCAATGAAGCGTTCTCGTTTCTTTTTATTTGGATTGTGCTCTATTTGGACACGTTCACAGAGAAAAATACGCCAAACGATTGGTTGGGGGAAAAGGCTGACAGTCTGGAGAAACATAGGGGAAAAAAGTCACGTCGTTTGAGCATTGAGAAACGGGGAGGAAAAAAATTTCGTTAAAAATCCCCACGCGCTGGATGCCTCATAAATCTACCGATTTTTCATGAACGAGGGAAATTTCGCAAATGCATGATAATTGCGAAATTTCGCGTCGAGGAATTTGTCGATTTTTTTTGGCGTAGAAAATCTGCAGATTGCTCGATCGAGAGAAAGGCCATGTCATGTGATATCGTGCGATTACTGTATGCATGAAGTCGTGTTTGAGAACGAAGGAGAAAAAAGAGAGAGAGAGAGAGAGAGAAAGCCGTGTAAATTAATGTATTTTCCAGATGTTGAATGCACTTTACAGGCACAGCTGTAGGGTCGTAAATAGCGCAATGTGGATACGCTCAAACACACAAATTTATCTAGATACATATGTACAGAGAGGAACAGAAAAAGAAAAAGGTAATTTTCAAGACCTATGATTTTGGGGACCGCCTTCACACTGGCCTTTTTCCCATACTCAATATTACGCAAACCCCAACGTCTTTGAAATCTCATTCAGATAAATGTCAGTATATTTCTATGAAAGTAATTTCACGAAATGCGCCCAAAATTAACGAAGCGTTGGAAAAAATGTCGAGGACCGTGCTCGAAACGGCTAGATCTGCTGATCGCCGCGGGATGCTACATCGGGGGTTCGAAATATACTTTTCCCACATTCATACATGAATATTGAACTCCAATACCTGAGGATCTGTGTTCAATAGCTGGAGCACCGTAGCCCGGTAAAACCTTATGTTTCTGTATGCCACTCTCAAATATTGTTACAACCCTAGCAGCGAGTAAAAATTATAACAATTGGCAACGGAAAACGCATGTGAAAAAAAGCAATTTTATTATTTATATGTATATTTATTATTATATTATTATTATATTATATATAATATTATATATTATACATTATATACAATATTATATTATATTATTATATTATATATATTATTATTATTTATATTAATATTTATTCTACCAACTGACAGTTGGAGCACCATCGCCCGGTAAAACCTTATATTTCTGTACATCACTCGCAAATATTGTTACAATCCTAGCAGCGAGTAAAAATTATAACAATTGGCAATGGAAAACGCATGTGAAAAAAAGGAATTTTATTATTTACATTTATATTTATATTTAATATTATATTATTATTATTATATATAATATTATATTATTATTATTATATATAATATTATATATTATATACAATATTATATATTATATATTATATAATGTTACATATTATATATTATATAAAAAATTATATTATATTATTATATTATATATATTATTATTTATATTTATTTTTATTCTACCAACAGACAGTTGGTAGAAATGCATATTGTTATTTAAATCCCAAGGGACGTTTTCTGTGGGGTCGTAATGAATTCAATTTTTGTTAAACTTTTCTCTTAGCCAAATTTCCATTAAAATATTAAAAAATGCACATAGGGAATTACCCTAGGTACGTTTTTCAAAAGTCTTTTTTTTCTGTAGGGTCATTGTTTAATTCTCTAGGTGCGCTTTCCGAAAGTCTGGCTAAATAGCTTACTTGCAATAGTTCAATAGCATGGGACAGGAGACAAGTGTTGGTTCTGCTGACTCGATAGTGTAGGATAGCATACCCTGTGTGCAAAGTGACTGTAGAAAAGCCATAAGTTTTGTACGACTGCATAGCAAACGGAGTGAGCGCGACCCCGCGAAACCGAATCCCTATACTTGACATTAAATTCCACGGCGGCCTTCCAGCTCTCTCTTCTTCTCTCTCTATTGCTCTCTATCTCTAAATCTATCCGTCTCTCTCTCTTCTCGGCGCAAAGGGAGGAGGTATATATATATTTAAATATATACATATATATATATATATATATTCACATTTATATGGAGTAATATAATTACGTAGCGTTCCATTCCTGCATCTTGAGGCAGTGCTCGATTCAGCCTCTGACGTCGTCCAGCTTACAGAATGGATTATTCGCGTTTGCAAAAGGCTAATCCAGCCATACAGGGACCTTTCTCTTCTCCTTGCTCATTTTGCCTCGAAAGATCTGAGAACCAATACCTAAGCCACGTACCGAAAAATGTCCGCCCACACGGAGATCAACGGAGGTGGTTTTCGAGGTTTTTCTCTCCCTCTCTCTTGATGATGGATAGCGTCACTAAATGTATATATATGTATGCAGAAGCGTTTGTGCACATTTGATTGTCCATTTAGTTACAGTGTAATTGACGTCGAAAGAAATAAATCGCGCGTAGGCAAAGTTTGTTTTATTCGGATATAGGGATTCTCTGGAGTTTTTTAAAAATAAAATGGTGGATTTTTGCGTGAAAGTTTATCTCGGTTATGTTTGATACAGAAGCTGCGTAGTGTTTTTGCTTCTGCTTAGCACGATAAATGTTCAACGACAAGCATATAAGGATAAAACGTGGGTATGCAGTTCACATATATCGTAGCTGGTAAAAAACGACTGGAGGTATTACAAATTTATATCTTCCTACGTTGCTCCCAAATATTGTAATACTTAGTCGAAATCAGCAGCATTGATAAGTGGGACGAATGCGAGACAGTTTTATTATTGGTAGATTATTAGATCGTGAAAATGGATCTGGTTGTTAAACACCTCAAATGAATTATTCGAAATCGTTATTCCAGTTTTTACGATTGAATTTACAAGTGCACACAACTTGCTCGTTTGGGAGAATGGCATATCTAAACGTAATTGATATAGTGATCACCTATTGGGTCTGCATAAGCTTGAAATAGCAAAAATACGATTTTTTCTGCACAGCTTGCAGAGCCTACGGTTTTAACTGTAATTTGCAAGAAATATTTTGTGATAATTCCCGAGATTGATCGATTTATGACGATTTTTGTAAATTGTCAGATCGCCCACTGCGCTACGGCGAAGCGCCCCGCTGCGATTTGCCCTTTTTGCTTTGACGTTTTTCTTGAAACTATGTTTTAGGAAACACTGTGAAGACTATTCGATCGATTCACTTCAAATTCGGACAGAGAATAGTTTATAACTTTTCCTATCGTATTATCCGATGGTTTTCTGATGTCCTTCTCCATTTGTCAATAACAAATGCTTAACCCTTCGTGGTCACCCTGGGTAGAATCGACCGGTCGATCAATTTTTCGCGTAAACATATAATAGTTCCTGGCTGCGAATGAGTCTGTATTCACCATCTTACCTGGAGTTTGAAGTATTCTCATACCTTCGTCGGAAGATATGAGGATACTTCAAACTTCGTCCTCATACCTTTTTCGGAATAAATACCTTTTTTGGAACGCGCACTATGCTACTATTTTTTCCCAAAAGTAGCATATCTAAGGATTATCATATCCAAATTTTAGGTAGAAATGTTGAAAATTCACGGAACTATGATTTTTTTTTAGCGAAAAAGTGTATTTTTTTGCGTTTCCACCTTTTTATGAATTTTTTTTTAACATGTCGCCATTTTATTTCTTATAAATACATTTTTCGTACATCATCTAGAAAGTTCAAAGCATGCTTCGTAATTTTTTGAACCACTTCGGATAGATAGTTTGGTCACAATACTTTTTTGAAAAACTGACTGGGTAGAATCGATCCAAGTGTGACCATCGCGATTGAATTTGGAAGTGTGACCACGAAGGGTTAATTATTTTCTTGGTCGAAAATCGAACTTTTTTCTACAGATTGCCATTTTTGTAGTTTTGGGAATTTCAAAAATGTATCCGGCCATACGAAAGTTTTATTATTATACCGAAAGTACATTTTTTTTTCTTTTTCGATCACTCTAGTTGCGAGAACCACCTACACCGATTGGCCACGCAGCAACGGCGGCACTTTGTTTAAATAATAACAACTACATTGCTTATTAATATTTTTCAATTAAAAAAGGTCAAACTTGGCAAGACTATGTAATAATTATATGCAAAAAACCCGACCTCGTTCCAAAAGATTGGAAATCGATCTGTTTTTTTGGGACCCAATTTCATGCAGACACTAAATTCATTCAAGCCTACTCTTTCAAATCTTCACCGACTCCTCCCACTTATTCTCTCCCTCTCTTTTTATCGCCACATATATCCAAATACGCATATATGTGCACACGAATACATTCGATGCATGATACGTAGGTATTAGCGATTAGCATAACAGAAGAGTCAAGCCGATTGGAAAATCATAATACGATAGCTCTCCTCGATCTGACGAAGCAGACTCGTTTTCCATGCTAATCTTTGACATTGCGATGCATTAATTTGTCGATGTAAATAGGCCAAACGTTGCACAAGGTCCGCGAGGCGTATGGGTATCGCATGGCCTGTTTTTACCCAGTTTATAGCAATAGAAAAAAAAATGATCGCAAATAAGACAAGTGTTTTTGGAGTATTGGGTACGAGTTTTTTTTTCCTTCTCAAAAGCTGATTTCGCGTCAGGCGAAATAGATTCGTGTCACGATACAGCATCGTGACAGTGAGATAAGCTTGATAAGAGTCTTGCACGATGCGAAATAATTTTGATACGTTGGACCGGTTGTAATAGACGAGACCTTCCCTCCTCCCTCTGTTCTTGTAAATTAATTTAATCGAAATTATTACGGTCACGATAAAATAATTCGTTTTGGAAAAAAAGAAAAACTGTTTTTCAATCTGACGATTTTTTGTCTCCCATATTTTCGAACATGTTTGCACGTCAATTGCGGAATATGCTTGATAGTGAAACTTTTTTGAAACTGATAAATGCGTTAATATTAATAAATATATATCAATATTTATGTATTTATATATATAAATATATATATATATATATTAATATTCACAGTGCATGACTTTTTTGAAACTGATAAATACGTTAATATTAATATATATTAATTATGATATATTTATATATATTAATATTAAGGTTGATTTTAATGTCTTTGTACAGTATTAATGTCCTTACATAAAATTAGGTCTACTTAAGGTATTCGATTCGCGGAGGGCCGTATTGTGTGGGCGCGTAAGTAGGGCCCTTTTGAATCATTGGAAGATTACAGTAGTGCTTAATAAAAATAAGTTACAATCAATTATTATGCCCAACGATGAACTCCAAATTAAACATTTTACATAAATTTGTGGATTCAAACATTTTTACATGTTCTCTGAAAAGTCGCGGTTACGAAAATTCTTCTGCTAGTCACATTTTTCTGTTTTATCATTAATATTTTCTTTAAACGTGTTTTCATCGTTCTTTAATCTATTTATCAGTCTTTAAACTTCACTTTCAGTCGGTACTTAATTAAAGAAGACTTAGTTTTCTATGTTTTTTTTGCAAATCGGCCCAACACTTTATCAGCTGGATTTTTAAAAATGTAATTCCCCATGTCCAGCAGCCACATATGAGAGAATAATTTCTGAAGCATTGTGCTTCTAAGTCACATTTTTATCCGCCTCATGGCAGAATTACTTCTCTCACAGCCGGCAAAGCTCACTAGGAGTACTATTGCTGTTTGGAAACGTTTAAATAAGTTAGGGCAGTACTCCTTTTTAATATGTTTTTTTTTCAATTGTCTAATAGCTTCTCAGGCTGGCGTATCAATTATTAAGATTGTTCTGTAATTATTGATGAAAACCTCTCCGTGCTTCACATCCATTTTGAAAAATGCATCAATTGCATGGACTTATTCTTAAATCGGCGTTTTCGATTCACAATAAATATTATTACTTGGTAGTAAGTGTTGATCTTCCAGTATTTTTCTGCTTGTGTATCGGCCGGCAAATCTAATGTACTGTTTTTGCACACAATTAACTTAATTGTGAAAATTAAATCTCAAAACAATACTTTTTAAATAAATAACGAAATCACGACGAAGGCAGTAGGTCAATTTCTATTGAATGATTTCTTTATGCCTGCTTGGATCATTGTTAAATAAGATTAATCGATTATTTGACTTTAAGGCCTTAGGTCACTCTAGGATTTTCTAAAAATCGATTTTTTTTGTTACAAATGTACCTTAGTACCTATAAAATTATATTCCAAAAGATTATGGGTGTGAAAAATCTCTAAGTACTCGATTTTCGAATTCTAGCGCAACCCCTCTTGATTCATGTCGTGAGAGAATTTCAACCGATTCACTTCAAATTTTAACTTTCTATTTAGAATTACATTTTCTGAGGCACTAGGTAGGATTTTTTAAATTATATTGCATAATTCCTTTCTTATAAACAATTTTCTGATGATTTTCTCATGGCATTTTATACTTTTTGTTTTAGAAATGCGCCATTTTGACAAAAAACAATATATCAAAAAAATCCTACGTACTTCTATATCTATTCTTATATATAATCGAAAAAACTTTAGTGTCTCATCATAACTAAAAAATTATAGGATCTGTTGGTCCGGCCGTTGACCTTCCAGAAATAAAGGCGTCATGGGAAAAATGCTGCACGGTCGCCATTTTAACGGGGACTATTTTGTAATTCCGATTTATTTTATGGTTTCGCTGAAAAAAAAAATCACAAAATATGCGCTTTTTTTTGGCCTCTAGAGTGGCCTAAGGCCTTAATTATTTTGGATCGATTTTGTTTCTTGAGAGGGGAGTGGTGGGAGCCCGCCCACCCCAGCCCCTCCTGGCCAATGTCCTTATCGGCAATTAAGGACAATTATGGAAATCCAATTGGATCCCTACGACAATTACTGCACGTGGTGTAGTGGATTGAAAGACATGTCGGACTGGATTTACGGAGCGAAGATCTTTCTCTTTCCCCAGAGTGTGTCGACGACTGTTTTGTATACAGTGCCAATGACTGTGCCGTTCACGATCTCGTCATTACGGCCAATTATATCCGTATACATAAGTAATATACGTTCGCTCGGTTATAAAATCTAAAGCCGGCTAATGCACACATTAAAGAAGCGCGGCATTCATCGAAATAGCATAACGCGTAAAGGTCTCCCTCTCTCTCTCTCTCTCTCTCTCTCTCTCTCTCTCACACACACACACATCGACGCATACTGACGATGGCCATGGATTTCTAAGTATACGTTTGTTCGTGCTCGTACATGCAAGAAAGACCACAATCGTCCGTGCCCGTCGCATATGCCCACCCCTCCCCCAACCTCCCACCCCCTCGCCGCCCCCATGAGTTATATACATAC
>CAWVQM010000201.1:0-14347 GCA_963932345.1 Ophion ventricosus | reverse complement strand
GGGTGGTCTCAGATGGTTCGAAAAAAAAATAAAAAATAACGAAAGCAAGAAATAAAATAAATAAAATTAAATCGTTTCGCACAACGTTATTAAGCTCCGTTGATCGCTGGGAAAAAGATTAAGGTACAAACGGCTGTTTTGATTGTTATGTGAAGATAAATTTTCGCAAAACATTGAATTGTTGATTATACTAATCGATTAGGTAAATTAAGCGAAACAATCTTTTCAAGCAATGATATTAGTCGATTATTCGAAATATTATTTATTTTAAGGCTTTAGACCACTCTAGAATTTTCCAAAAATCTATTTGTTTTTTGTTTTTTTTTTTTGAAAATGTACCTTACTACCTATAAAATTGTATTTCAAAAGATTACGGGTGTGAAAAATCTCGAAGTACTCGATTGACGAATTCTAGCGCAACGCCTCTTGATTCGAGTCGTAACTTTCTGAATTTTATTGAAGAACCATGATAGACATTTTAAAGTATGACATTTTATCTACATTGTGTGAAAATTTGGTGAAAAAATTTCAAACGTTAAAAAAGTTACTGTCGCTTTTCTGGGACGTGCTTTTGTTGACAGCGTTTGCGGTACCAGACGTACCTCTGCCATTTTTTATCTAAAAAAAAATTTGTTTCTTAAAGTAGATAAAAAAAACTAGTACTTATCGAGGCGGAATTTAAAATTTTAATTTTGTTCGGCTCATGCGAGTCACTGGAATGAAACAGGCGATTTTTCGCCTCAACATTGTTCAGTACTTATGATGAAAAAAAAGAAAAAACTATGCCAGGTATCGAAAAAAACGGCTCGATAAGTACTGGATTATTGTGTGAAGCATAACTGTGCAAAACTTGTTCCCGATCGGTCCAGTAGTTGCGGAGATATTTGTGGTAGCGATTTTCGAAAACATTTTTTTACATTGCATAGATTTTCGAAAACATTTTTTTATTACATTGCACAGTTTCTTTTTTTATAAACAATTTTCTGACGATTTTCTCATGGAATTTTATACTTTTTTGTTTTAGAAATGCGCCATTTTGACATAAAACAATATATCAAAAAAATCCTACGTACTTCCATAGCTATTCTTATATATAATCGAAAAAACTTTAGTGTCTCGTCATAATTGAAAAATTATAGGAGCTGTTGGTCCGGCCGTTGACCTTCCAGAAATAAAGGCGTAATCGGAAAAATGCTGCACAGTCGCCATTTTTACATGTATCGCTGTGAAAAAAATAATTTTCTATAGTCAATCACGTGTATAACAAAACCCCTATTTTGTAATTCCCATTTGTTTTATGGTTTCGCTGAAAAAAAAATCACAAAATATGCCCTTTTTTGGCCTCTGGAGTGGCCTAAGTCCTTAAGGCCTTGCATAGCTTTGGATGGTCGAAAAACAAGGTTTTTTCGGGATTTTTTATTGTTATTTTTTTATACTAATAAAGCACTGAAAATGAGGTTCGGATGGTTTATTTTACACATTTGTAGGTAGTCAACTCAATTTTTTTATATCAGTGATTCGACCATTCGATGATACGTATTTTTTTAATATATTTTTCAGAAGAAACTCGTACCCGTGAAAAAAGTTTTTTTAACGAGGGCCAATCCAAATGAATTAACATTCGTATCTAGCGCGGAACAATGTAAATCGATACAAGTAGCGGAACATTTGTTTGGGTTTGTTTGGGTTTGTTTGGGTTTTTTAACGAGGGCCTATCCAAATGAATTAAGGCGGGATCCTGAATTAGCCGGTTCGAAAAATCGATATTTTGAGGAATTTTTTTCGGGTAAAAAAAAAGCAAGTTTAGCGAAATTTTCAAATTATTTTATTACATGTCTGAACATAAGAAAACAATTTTTTTTAAAGAAAAATATCAACAGGCAACCGATTTTTATGCACATTCGTGCCACTGCTGTTTCCATGCGGCGTGATAAATGGAGCTCGTAATTTTCATCTGAAACAAAAAAACCAAAAACCGTTTTAATTGTGACATATTTTTCTTCCGTATGAACTAAAAAAAAAACAAACAAAATTTTGAAATTTGAATGTTTTTTCGGGTTTGAAGTAGAAAATGTGCTTTTTGTGAAAATAAAAATTATTTCAACTTGCTAAAAAAATTGTTAAGAATTTTTTTTTCGACAATGTTTTTAGTTCAAATAGAAAAGAAAACGATACTGAAGCGAACAAGCTTTGGTTTGTTTCGATTGGACTTCTAGTTTTTTTGTAATCAGATACGCCAAATTAGAAAAATCGTAAAAACGAAAACTCGAGAAAACGGGCGCCCTAACTGCCCGAGCGCCCGTATACCTGCTCGACACTCCACTACGTTCAGTGCTGTATCTTTGGAAATATTTCGAATTGGGCTATAAAACTTTGTCTAGACATTCTTAGATACATCAGCAATAGATTTAAACAATAAAAAAAAAATCGATTTTTTGGACCTTCTAATTCAGGATCCGGCCTTAACATTCGTATCTAGCGCGGAACAATGTAAATCGACACAAGTAGCGGAACATTTGTTTAAATTGAATTCGAATAAATCGTTTCCGCGTTTAGACAACAGTCATTGATGTTGCATAGATATAACACACTTTTGCTTGTCATCAATTTAGATTCCTCGTGATAAAACTTAAGTACACAGTGTTGAATTTACCGATTGCCCGGTGAGTCGTTCTCCACGCCTCGATAAGTGCCCTCCATGAATCATTAATGAGAACGTACGAAGAAAAATCGAAAAAGACAGCGACTCTTCATCATCCAGACGCAATGAAAATTCAAATTGCCGCCGTACATTGCTTCGCGTCAATCCAACGGGTGTCTCGAAATCACCTGACACTTTAAATCACGCGGGATTTTTTTTTTTTCGTGGCGAACATAGAGCATTGATCTTTGACAATTGACATCAGGAAGTATCGAGGTTTAGTCATGGAGAATTACACGATCGAGCAACGCATAGACATTGTGATGATTCACTAAAAAATGGTGAATAGTTTTGCAGTGACGGTTCGAAAAGTACGCAAGTCTTTTCTATACGAAACTTTGTCTTTTCTATTGAATTAAGGCGGGATCCTGAATTAGCCGGTTCGAAAAATCGATATTTTGAGGAATTTTTTTCGGGTAAAAAAAAAAAGCAAGTTTAGCGAAATTTTCAGATTATTTTATTACATGTCTGAACATAAGAAAACAATTTTTTTTAAAGAAAAATATCAACAGGCAACCGATTTTTATGCACATTCGTGCCACTGCTGTTTCCATGCGGCGTGACAAATGGAGCTCGTAATTTTCATCTGAAACAAAAAAACCAAAAACCATTTTAATTGTGACATATTTTTCTTCTATATGAACTAAAAAAAACGAATTTTTTTTTGAAATTTGAATGTTTTTTCGGGTTTGAAGTAGAAAATGTGCTTTTTGTGAAAAAAAAAATTATTTCAACTTGCTAAAAAAATTGTTAAGAATTTTTTTTTTGACAATGTTTTTAGTTCAAATAGAAAAGAAAACGATACTGAAGCGAACAAGCTTTGGTTTGTTTTGATTGGACTTCTAGTTTTTTTTGTAATCAGATACGCCAAATTAGAAAAATCGTAAAAACGAAAACTCGAGAAAACGGGCGCCCTAACTGCCCGAGCGCCCGTACACCTGCTCGACACTCCACTACGTTCAGTGCTGTATCTTTGGAAATATTTCGAATTGGGCTATAAAACTTTGTCTAGACATTCTTAGATACATCAGGAATAGATTTGAACAATTAAAAAAAAATCGATTTTTTGGACCTTCTAATTCAGGATCCGGCCTTAATCAAATGAGCTTCCAAGGAAACACGATAAAATGACATTCAATTGAAATCAATTTCAATTGCCACGTCATGAAACGAAAATGTGAATCTCACCGCGAAAAAAAAAAAGAAATACTCAGTATGGAAAAGCAATGAGGGATGGAGCGGAGCTTTTGTGGAATTCTCTGAGAACGGCTGCCTCGACCGGTCCAGCTACTGTAAACTTTAAACAAGAGACTCCTGTTGGCAGAACCAGGTGGCTGTACGTAATTTTCGTCTCTCGTTCAATGTACCCACGTGCGTGTATCTGTGAGCAACGACGAGAGCCGAAAACCGCTACCAAGAAATTCTCGTCTGAACAGGTATACGTATAAATGAGCAGTGGCTATTTCTATTGCGAGCAAAGTCAAGTGTAAACGTCAGGGAATCTCCTCACTTGGCAAGCAAACATCAAATGTGAAAGCTCGCAATTACATAAAGCTGAAAGCACTGGCACCGGGTCATTTCCTTTCTCGCTTTCACGTATAATCGCGCAGCTCTATGGAATGGTCCAGCTCGACCACTGGAATGAGAAAAATAGTCGTGGAAGATGCCTTGGTCATACACACGCTTGCCTCGACACACGAGAATTCAATATACTTTCAACATTGTCCTCATCTATCTACGGTTGAATTGCCAAAAATGATTGTTTGCAAAGCCAGAAAAGATTTAGTAAAAAGCAAGAGAAAATTTAGTAAAAAGCAATAAAAAGTTAGTAAAAAGCAAGAGGTTTCGTAGAGAAAACAATAGATAAGTAAATGACTTATCTATTGGAATGTTGAATGAGTTCTCGCGGTTTTTTTCTTGAAAATGAATGCTTCATTTTTTTAGATGAGTAAAAAAAAACATGTCACTGAACATATTGTCCATCGCTAGTCACTACTTTTTTCCCATCTTTCTGGCAGCATTTTAATTCCACATTTGAAAAAAAACGACACATCTTTTGAGGCTATCCAAGAGTCGATCCATTCTTTGGCATCTTCGTAAGAATGGCAGTACTGGTTAGCCAGGCCATGTGCCATAGAACGGAACAAGTGATAATCGGAAGGGGGCAATGTCTGGTGAATACGGCGGATGGGCTAGGACTTCCAATTTAAGCGTTTCCAAGTAGATTGTTCACCGGTTTTGCAACATGTGGCCGAGCCGTTGTCATGCTGAAAAATCACTTTGCCGTGTCTCTGCTCGTCCAGCGGCCGTTCTTCCTTCAATGCACGCCTCAAACGAGCATCAATTGTAGTCGACAGCAATTTCCCGTGATGACGTCGTTCGGTTTAAGCAGCTCGTGATCAACTACACCCAGCTGATCCAACCAAATGCAGAGCAGAAGATTGGAAGCATGGATATTCGGCTTTGCCGACGATGTTGATGCGTGGCCAGGCTTACCCCACGATTTTCTACGCTTAGGGTTATCGCAGTGTATCCATTTTTCATCGCCTGTCAAAAAAACCTTTCCTTTTCTGCCGTTGAAGCAGCTGTTGACAGGTGAAAAGACGCCGTTGGACGTCTCTCGGCTTCAACTCCTACGGCACCCAATGTTCTTGCTTTTCAATCATTCCTAATGCTTTCAAACGTTTGTAAGCTGTTGTGTGATCAACTCCCAATGATTCTGCAAGTCCAGCTAGCGTATGACACGTGTCTTCGTGAAAAATCTAGTTATTGCAAATAAATTTTAAAAAATCAAATAGACGCATCTTAAAATCAAGAGAATTATTCTGTCAGTCTAATTGCCGATCGCTTCATACTCAACATTATATAAATATTAATGACAGCGAAATCATTTTTGGATAAATAGCAGCATATTTATACAACATTTATTCGATAATCAATTGAATTTTCTTACTATTTGAAACATATTAAACGTCTAACTGCATTGAAGTGACTGGAATTTCATCTTTTTATTATATTTTATTTACCAACTTTTTTCAATTACGCAAGTTTATAATATTAATGAAAAACACACAATCAGACAATTTGGATATTTTTCACCCTTTGCGGCTGTTAAGAAAACAAAAAAAAACAACTTTGTAAGCAGTAAACGTTTTTTTCAAAGCAAAATTTATTTACCAAATTTTGTGCATTCCGCTGTTAGGATTCTTGACGTGACAAAGAAGAATAATTTCATTATTATTATTAATATCGGAATACTGTCATACCACGGTGAAAATATTCAAGACACAACCGTTGACATTCTCAACGTTGAAAATTGGACCGGGAAGCGTGAAAGATGTAAAACACAGCCCCTGACAGTTGAGAAATACAAACGTTTGGGGTTCGCGGCTTTGGAGGCCTCACGAGAGGTAGGGTAATTTCCTGCTTGTAAATTTTTCCACATACTTTTGTGAAGTTTGATTAAAATTCGTCTTACGAGATACGCCAATGTTACCAGACTCTCGGAACCAGATCGTTTTTCATATTGATCCTTGACCTGTCTGATCTAATTAATTTTCTCACAAAAGTCGAAACTTCTGAGTTTTCCTTTTTTTTTCAAGGCGGAGCGAAGCTTAGAAAAGGAAGGATTTGTAAATATTGGAAGTACAAATTAATTCGGTCCGTTTTCAAGAGATGGCTCTTATGAATGTTTCATAGTGACAGCTGATTTCGGTGCTTTCAGAGAGGTTAGACATCTGTCAATAACATTCAGTTTATATCGCTTTGAGGTCCATTAAAATCCTTGTTTTTTACTGTGTTGAATATGTCAAATGTTTGTGTTAACTAAGCAGCATTTGCGGGAAGTTTTACTTTTCTGCTTTAATTGGAAGAAAAGTGCAGCTGAAGCGCATCTAATGCTTGTTGAAGTTTATGATGATGATGCTCCAACTGATAAATCATGTAGGGAATGGTTTGCGACGCTTTAAGAACGGTGATTTCAGCGTTGAAGACAAGCCTCGCCCTGGACAGCCAAATGAGCCAATGAGCTGCTACAACCTGGCGATTCCATTACGGGCGATCGGTATAGACTACAATTGATTCGTTTGAGCCGTGCATTACGAGAAAAACGGCCGGAATACGAGCAAAGACATGACAAAGTTATTCTTCTGCATGACAACGCTCGGCCTCGTGTCGCAAAAGTCGTAAAAAAATATTTCGACGGCAGTATGGAAGAACGTGCTATCTCAAATTGTGATAGAAGAACGTGCTATCCCAAATTGTGATAGAAGAACGTGCTATCTCAAATTGTGATAGAAGAACGTGCTATCTCAAATTGTGATAGAAGAACGTGCTATCTCAAATTATGAGAGAAGAACGTGCTATCTCAAATTGTGATAGAAGAACGTGCTATCTCAAAGTGTGATAGAAGAACGTGCTATCTCAAATTGTGATAGAAGAACGTGCTATCTCATATTATGAGAGAAGAACGTGCTATCTCAAATTGTGATAGAAGAACGTGCTATCTCAAATTGTGACAGAAGAACGTGCTATTTCGAATTGTGATAGAAGAACGTGCTATCACGATCAGTCAACATATTTTCATTGATACAGCACTGGTATTTGGGGCACCTCAGTATACAGAGCACTTTTTCTGTAAGGTTATTTAATTTTCTAATATTATTTAGCTCGATATTAGAAAAAAATTAAGATATGTTTGAATAAACAACTTTTTTTTAATCATCAATATATTTATTTATATGTAATTTTTAGAACCTACAGTTACTGTAGGTTCTAAAAATTCCATATAAATAAATATATTGATGATTAAAAAAAAGTTTCTAATATGATTTAGCTCGATAATAGATTTAGCTCGATAATAAAAATTAAGATATGTTTGAATAAACAACTTTTTTTTAATCGTCAATATATTTATTTATATGGAATTTTTAGAACCTACAGTTACTGTAGGTAACTGGTAAATTCCATATAAATAAATATATTGATGATAAAAAAAAAGTTGTTTATTCAAACATATCTTAATTTTTTTCTGTTATCGAGCTAAATCATATTAGAAAATTAAATAACTTAACAAAAAAAGTGCTCTGTATACTGAGGTGCCCCAAATACCAGTGCTGTATCAATGAAAATATGTTGACTGATCGAGATAGCACGTTCTTCTATCACAATTTGAGATAGCACGTTCTTCTATCACAATTTGACATAGCACCTTCTTCTATCACAATTTGACATAGCACGTTCTTCTCTCATAATACGAGATAGCACGTTCTTCTATCACAATTTGAGATAGCACGTTCTTCTATCACAATTTGAGATAGCACGTTCTTCTCTCATAATTTGAGATAGCACGTTCTTCTATCACAATTTGAGATAGCACGTTCTTCTCTCATAATTTGAGATAGCACGTTCTTCTATCACAATTTGAGATAGCACGTTCTTCTATCACAATTTGAGATAGCACGTTCTTCTCTCATAATTTGAGATAGCACGTTCTTCTATCACAGTTTGCGATAGCACGTTCTTCTATCACAATTTGACATAGCATGTTCTTTTCTCATAATACGAGATAGCACGTTCTTCTATCACAATTTGAGATAGCACGTTCTTCTCTCATAATTTGAGATAGCACGTTCTTCTATCACAGTTTGAGATAGCACGTTCTTCTATCACAATTTGACATAGCATGTTCTTTTCTCATAATACGAGATAGCACGTTCTTCTATCACAATTTGAGATAGCACGTTCTTCTCTCATAATACGAGATAGCACGTTCTTCTGTCACAATTTGAGATAGCACGTTCTTCTCTCATAATTTGAGATAGCACGTTCTTCTATCACAGTTTGAGATAGCACGTTCTTCTATCACAATTTGAGATAGCACGTTCTTCTATCGTCTCAAGATAGGCGATAGAATAGAAGAAGATATTGGATCGCCTCAAGAGATGAGACTTTTTCTTCGAGATGGAATTCGAAAATTGACTGAGAGGTGAGGAAAAAGTAGTAGCCAGCGATGGACAATACTTTGATTCATTCGTACCTTTTATTTTGAAATAAATGGATTTTTTATCACAAAAAAAACGGACCGAATTAATTTGTACTGCCAATAATTATCGTTAAATCAGAGTCGGCAAGAAATTGGAAACAAAAAGAAAAGAAAAACTAAGCTCGTATTACATCGGCTTTAAAATAATTATGAATCAGATCCCATAGAACGGCAATTAACGCGTGTAGGTTTAATTCGTATGTAGCTCTATATACGCGTGTACACGTAGTACTCACCCTCTGCAATCTCACCCGGTTATACCCTCGTAACAGATTGCCTCAATTATCATTGCCCTTGTCACACCGCCTTGTCCCTGTTCTCACTTTTCTCGTCACTGACTCTCGTCCTCGCATCGATCATCGAGATCGCCAACACGGGACTGTATGCGATTGTCACGCTCGACTTGTTTGCGACACGTCGTTTTGACAGAGAACGATCGAGTTTTATGACTATAGCCACTCGTGTTCTCGTTCCCCAAATCTTTCATCGTAGTTGAATTTATTACAAGAATTATTTTCCGAGCATAGGAACGTGTTGGATCTTTCGTAAATTTCGAAAATTGACTTAAAGAGTACTTAAAGATTTTTCACACCCATCATCTTTTGGAATGTCATTTACTGAGGGACACTTTTAACCAAAAAAAAATCGATTTTTGTGAAATCCTAGAGTGGCCTAAGACCTTAAATAGATCCTATTTAAATTGAATTTTTTTTTTTTTTTGGCAGTATACGAGAACGGTCCTCGAAACTGGAATGTCTTCAAAATCGCCTTGCCATAAGTACAGGGTGTCCAATAGGAAGTTGCTAAAACTAAATAAGTGTCTCTTCCCTCCATGAATTCAATAGGGGTCCCTTTTTCTAAGGCGCATACCTGAGTCCCCGCAGTTTTATTCCAGCCGTGGTTGAAGCAAGTACGCGCGCGTCAAAATGAGTGAGCTCACCACGGAAGAAAAAGTATATCTTATTGAGCGCTTCTTCTCGAGGTGAAAAATTTATAGTAATGCGTATGGAGGGTTTCGTACTAAGTTTGGAACTCATAGAGTTGCCAGCGAAAACACTCTGAAAAGGTAAGAATTTAATATTTATTCATATTCATCTATCACACAACTTGTGTTTCAATTCAATTAAACTGCATTGAAGTAATATTACGTTAATTTTTGTAGGATAATCGATAACTTCGTGGAGTATGGTAGACTCCAGGAGCGTAGACACGAGTTGCCAGGTCCATCTGTTACGGTGACTACACCAGAGAAGATCAACGAAGTCGATTTCAGTAAAAGGAATTTATTTGCAATTCTTGGAATCTACGGTAACAGGAGAGAGTTACAAACAGCTTTTGGAAACGAAATTCTTCCCTTATGCAAAAAAGAGGGGACCGGTTAAAAATTGTTTACTTCATGCAAGATGGAGCGACGCCGCACCGGACTCATGAGGTGTTTGAAGCTATTCATCGCGTATATGGGACTCGAGTAATCGGTCTGGGGTACCCTAAATTTGCTCAAGGCGGACTAGAATGGCCTCCGTACTCACCGGACCTGAAGCCTTGTGATTTTTTCTTGTGGGGTTACATTAAAGATCATTGTTACGCTAAAAACCCCAGCACAGTAGAAGAACTGATCGCGGCCATCCAGGAAGTGGTTCGCGGCATTACGAACGATATGTTGGACACAGTTTTTCACAGTTTTCAAAAGATAATTGATTTTTGTGCACAATCTAACGGTTCGCACTTCGAAAATGTCCATCATTAATCACTGTACTTTTTCGTTATTTTTATAAGATGTAATAAATTGACATAAAAAGTATTTGACTGGGTTCTATTTATGTGCGTTTAAAACTGCAGAGTTTTCTCTATTTAAAGCAATTTGGCTTTTCTGATTCTATGCACGTGTTTTGAAATGACAGCCGATTAGTTTCAGCAACTTCCTATTGGACACCCTGTATAAGCATTCTTGTATGCGTGAGTATGTACGGGTTTGCTGTAAACGAGAAAACATAAATTCCTACTCGGCGCTTGGCTGCTTTGACTCGCGTCCTTTCGTCCTACCTCGTGCAATTTTCATCGTACCTACTGAAATTCAAATGGCAAAACCGACTACGCCGTCGCCGACAATTATAGAATCTCAACAATTCTCCAAGCGCTTTGTGAATTTCGGTGCCTCGCATATTCACCGCGCTACAAAATAATCGTGGCTGACCGTGATTCTTCGTAGGCGAATAAGAGGTAGAATAATATGCAGGGTTTGTTTAAAGCATTACTGGATGGACCGTCGGGCAAAAAGTTAGTCCAAAAACGGTCGAATCGTGGATTTACAAGTCTAGATCATGTCGTACATGTTTAGCCTTACAAATAACTAATTTAATAATAAATGAAAACTTAGAAATGTTAATTTGCCACTTTTAATAATAATTGAAGTGAAATTCGACAATACTGGCGGGTGCTTGACTGACGTTTTGTCAGTGACTGTACATCTGTTTCAATTGTCCAACAACAAAAATTTCTCACTTTTTAAATTTAATGAATACATTCGGGTCCTCTTATTGTTATCAATAATTATCCAAAAACTCAATATATTGGGTGAAGTAAAAAGTTCTGAGCGTTTTCCGCTAGATGTCTTTAGCGAGCCATATCTCACGATGTATAACATCGCATCGGGTCGTACTATACGGCGATTTAAAGGTGACATTACGCTTCAAAAAAAGTTCTTTGACAGTTTTGTGTTTGGTGAAGCCAGTTGTGTGTTGCAGCGTTCCAAAATGGAGGTAAAAAAAAAAGAGAAAATTCGACACATTCTTCAGTAGCAATACGATCAAGGTGAAAAGGCGGAGCAGGCGGCCAAAAAAATTTGCGCTGTTTATGAACCCAATACAGTATCGAATGCAACAGCAAAGCGGTGGTTCCAACGATTCCGTTCTGGTAATATGGTGGTCGAAGATGAGGCACGCTCTGGTAGGCCAATCGTCGAAAATGTCGATAAAATCATGGAAATCGTCGAGTCGGACCGGCATGTGAGCACTTATTCCATTGCCCAGAAACTGAAGATTAGCCAGAAAATCGTTTGGAATCATTTGCATAAGGCTGGTCTCAAGAAGAAGCTCGATGTATGGGTGCCACACGAATTGACGCAAAAGAACCTTTTGGACCGAATTGATGCCTGCGATTCTTTGCTGAAACGTAACGAAATCGAGCCATTTTTGAAGCGGATGGTGACTGGTGATAAAAAATAGGTCACATACGAGAACAACAGCCGAAAAAGATCGTGGTCCAATCGCGATGAGCCGGCCCAAACGATCGCCAAGCCCGGATTTACGGCCAAGAAGGTTTTGCTGTGTGTTTGGTGGCATTGGAAGGGAATCATCCACTATGAGCTGCTCCCATCGGGCCAAACACTCAATTCGGACGTCTACTGTCAACAACTGACCAGATTGAAGCAAGCGATCGACCAGAAGCGGCCAGAATTGGCCAATAGGAAGGGTGTTGTGTTCCATCAAGACAACGCCAGGCCGCACACATCTTTAGCGACGCGCCCGAAGCTCCGAGAGCTTGGATGGAAGGTTCTATCGCATCCGCCGTATAGTCCAAACCTGCCACCAAGCGATTATCACATTTTCAAGCATTTGCAAAATTTTCTTGATGGTACAAAACTGGCCTCAAGAGAGGCTTGTGAAAATGAGCTGGTCAAGTGTTTTTACCAATAGGGACGAGGACTTCTTCAATCGCGGAATTATGAAATTGCCTTCAAAATCGAGCTATTTTTGAAGCGGATGGTGACTGGTGATAAAAAATAGGTCACATACGAGAACAACAGCCGAAAAAGATCGTGGTCCAATCGCGATGAGCCGGCCCAAACGATCGCCAAGCCCGGATTAACGGCCAAGAAGGTTTTGCTGTGTGTTTGGTGGCATTGGAAGGGAATCATCCACTATGAGCTGCTCCCATCGGGCCAAACACTCAATTCGGACCTCTACTGTCAACAACTGACCAGATTGAAGCAGGCGATCGACCAGAAGCGGCCAGAATTGGCCAATAGGAAGGGTGTTGTGTTCCATCAAGACAACGCCAGGCCGCACACATCTTTAACGACGCGCCAGAAGCTCCGAGAGCTTGGATGGAAGGTTCTATCGCATCCGCCCTATAGTCCAGACCTGCCACCAAGCGATTATCACCTTTTCAAGCATTTGCAAAATTTTCTTGATGGTACAAAACTGGCCTCAAGAGAGGCTTGTGAAAATGAGCTGGTCAAGTGTTTTTACCAATAGGGACGAGGACTTCTTCAATCACGGAATTATGAAATTGCCTTCAAAATCGAGCTATTTTTGAAGCGGATGGTGACTGGTGATAAAAAATAGGTCACATACCAGAACAACAGCCGAAAAAGATCGTGGTCCAATCGCGATGAGCCGGCCCAAACGATCGCCAAGCCCGGATTAACGGCCAAGAAGGTTTTGCTGTGTGTGTTTGGTGGCATTGGAAGGGAATCATCCACTATGAGCTGCTCCCATCGGGCCAAACACTCAATTCGGACCTCTACTGTCAACAACTGATCAGATTGAAGCAGGCGATCGACCAGAAGCGGCCAGAATTGGCCAATAGGAAGGGTGTTGTGTTCCATCAAGACAACGCCAGGCCGCCCACATCTTCAACGACGCGCCAGAAGCTCCGAGAGCTTGGATGGAAGGTTCTATCGCATCCGCCCTATAGTCCAGATCTGCCACCAAGCGATTATCACCTTTTCAAGCATTTGCAAAATTTTCTTGATGGTACAAAACTGGCCTCAAGAGAGGCTTGTGAAAATGAGCTGGTCAAGTGTTTTTACCAATAAGGACGAGGACTTCTTCAATCGCGGATTTATGAAATTGCCTTCAAAATGGACAAAAGTTATCCAACAAAACGGCGCATATATGATCTAAAACGGATAATCCTATGTTAATTTCATCGTCGAAATAAAGCGAAAAAACGCTCAGAACTTTTTACTTCATCTAATATTATATATTGAGTTTTCTAATGATTGCTATTAATTCTGCGTTAAAAAAAAAAAGCGATACTCCTCATGACTTTAATTAATTTCTCGACAAATTACTCAGTCGATTTACTCACGGGTGTTTATAACTACCAAATTATCAAGTGAAAAATTCGAAAATTTAAGAGCTATAATTCCTCAAAATTTTCAAGAATTTTGGTGATTTTTTTCATTATCAATCCAGTAATACCTTAAAACAGGATCGCTCGAAACGTGAAACAACCCCCTCGACGTTGACTGTCATTTTGCGAGTTGACGAGAGAAGGGAGCACGAGAGCGAAAGAAGATTATAAATTATTTAATCAAGCCACTCGCGTCTCTCCGCTACCTACACGTGGTAAGCAAAAAAGAAAAATATTTGCCCCATTATGAGTGACGGTGCGGACAGGGGAGGAAAATGCTGTTCCTTGGGACAAGGGTTGGTGCCAGTACCTTCGGATAGCTCGAAACGAGCTTTTCTCGAACAGAGTGACAGAGAGAGGAGAGAGAGAAGAGATGAGAGAGGAAGAGAGAAAGAGAGAGAGAGAGAGAGAGAGAGAGAGAGAGAGAGAGAGAGGAGAGAGAGAGAAGAGAGAGAGAGAGAGAG
>CAWVQM010000199.1:0-15927 GCA_963932345.1 Ophion ventricosus | reverse complement strand
ACGGCGGGTGGGGTGGGACCTTCCCCATTTAAGCGTTTCCAAGTAGGTTTTCACCGGTTTTGCAATATGTGGCCGAGCGTTGTCATGCTGCAAAATCACATGATCGTGTCTCTGCTCGCATAGCGGCCGTTTTTTTTTTTCAAGGCTCGGCTCAAACGCATCAATTGTAGTCGATAGCCATCTCCCGTGATGGTTTCGTTCTGTTTGAACAGCTCATAATAAACTACACATAGCTGATCCAACCAAATGCAGAGCAGAAGCTTGGAACCATGGATATTTGGCTTTGCCGACGATGTTGATGCGTGACCGGGCTTACCCCACGATCTTCTACGCTTAGGGTTATCGTAGTGTATCCATTTTTCATCGCCAGCTACGATACGATGCTGAAAACCTTTCTTTTTCGATCGTTGAAGCAACTGTTCACACGTGAAAAGGCGCCGTTCGACGTCTCTCGGCTTCAACTCGTACGTCACCCAATGTCCTTGCTTTCGAATCATTCCTAAAGCTTTCGATCGTTTCGAAACTGTTGTGTGATCAACTCCTAATGATTCTGCAAGCTCAGCTAACGTCTGACATGAGTCTTCTTGAAGTAATCCCCACCAGTTCTTCGTCTTCAGACTTTTTCGGTGCGCCAGAGCGTTCTTTATCTTCAACAATAAAATCATTATTTTTGAAGCGTCTAAACTAATCTCTGCATGTTGTTTCCGACAGAGCATGGTCGCCGTGAGTCTCAACCCGAATTCTGTGCGCTTCAGCTGCAGATCTTTTAAAAATAAAGTAGTGCAGTAAAATTTCCCGCATATATACTCTTTCTTTGGCACGAAATTTGACATGTTAACACTATGAACAAAAAAGTTGTCCACACTTCGGCGAAACGACATAGGGAGAAGTCCCGTAATGCCGGATGGCACCTAGCATCAGACACTCGTACTATCTTGGCAAGAGAATGAAAAGAACGTTAGGGACAAAGCGAAAGGAATTGGAAGTATGTTTAAAACAGCGATAGAAGAGAAGGGGAAAAACCGAAGGCGTAAAGGCCAAAGGAAAAGGTAGAGATAAAGCAAAGAAAAAGGAACCGTTAACTCAAATATCTAACATAGAAATTCCTTGCGTAGTATGCTTAGAGGACCACGATGAAGACTGGATACAGTGCTCTAGCTGCCATGAATGGGCTCATGATGCATGTGCAGATATCCCTAAACGTTCAGAAGCCTACATATGCGATCGATGCGCGATTTTTTGAAGATGTCCGACACTAGGGGCTCGAAGTTAAATCCGTCCGGTACTAGATGTCACTTCCAGTGACTGCAATTTTTTTTTACCAAAGTTTGATTTAAGTTTTTATGTATGTTTATGTAGAGCTTGCATTTTTGTTAATTTATTTTGATTTTAAACTTCGTTGACGCAGCTATTTCATGAATAAAGTTACATTTCTCGAAGCAGTATTTTTTTATTGTCTGAATAACTTAGGTGTCCGCCACTGGGAGACTTCCCCCTACACTGAACTTCAAGCTTGCTTATAGTACTTCTGATGAACAGATGCACCCTTGCAGTATTACGCGGGTACACTGAGGTACACAAAGCGTTTCCCTGCAATAGCGTTTTCCCTACAATTTCAAAAATTCCTTTACAGCACACTTTCACGTCTGCATTTACTTTTTAAATTTTTACGGCTTCCATCCAAGCCTCTAATTGTTCTGGTTATTTCCACTTTTCCAAAATAATTTTGCATGTACACAAAGCGTTTCCCTGCAATAGAAAAGTTGTGGAAACGCATTTCCAACTCCTTACTCGAAGTGCTTTCGCAATCTTCCACAGCACATTTAATGTTCTTGCGATTGTTTTTACGCGGGGAAAACTTTGGGAATTTTATTTTCACCGATAATTACGTTTTTCACAAACATTAAACACCTTCAGCGTATGGCTACGTATAATTTATATTGAAGGCTTTGCTCTAAGTATAGTTTGATTTTCCGCCACCAGATGCCATACCCCCATTTGACAGATCCCAATATTTGTGGACAAAAAAAGGTTTCGAAGGAAAAGTTTCACAGTTGCGTGGGACGAAAATTATGGTGGTAGTTATTTTTCATTTAATTGCAATTTTCAAGATCATTTTGAGATCAACCTTCTCTTTTTTAATAGAAACCGATATTTTTTATTGCAGGATTATTTTTTGCGTAAGAAAACAGGTAACTTTCGTCGGAACCTTTTCTTTTTCTATTTGTGTTGAATTTGATCGGTAGATCGGTACGTAATGGGTGAGCACAATATTTGAAATATCTTCAAAAATTGAAGTCAAATGAAAAAAAAAGTTTCGGACAAAAATTACGTATTTTCCTACGCAGAAAATGAAACTAAAATAAAAAATACCCGTTCCCATTTAAAAAAGTAACTTCGACCTTGAAATAACCTTGAAAATGGCCACCAGATTAAAAAAAATGGCCAATGTCATTATTTTCGTTCGCTAAAACAATGAAACTATTGTTTTTCAAGCCCTCTTTGAAAAAAAAATAATGCATTTTTGTCATGAATAATATTTGCCAGAGAAAATAGCACATTTTGGTAAAAAAAAAAAGAAAATTCCATTTTGAGTGCAGGAGAATGAAGTTTTTTAAATTCCGAACACAGAACACTCCCGAAAATTTTTATTTGTGCCCCCTGTCATGGGGAAAAAATTATCAAACATACGATTTAAAGTTGATATATCGGAATTTAATGAGTGGAACAAATGAATAAAATCAGGCACCGCCGCGCTATAGGAAGTGCTAAGTCTGACGTCACAGCTGCAACTTCCGAATGTTTGGCTGTCACAGGAAGTTAGTTGAGACTCCTATGACGCGCGGTTGAACCAAGGGATCTGAATGTGTTCCTATACGAGAACTTTATTGATAATAATGTCAATTTCGACAATCTTCGAGGATTTCATGCTCCGCAAATAATATTTTCAATCATTTGCGATTCGCTAACAACTTTCGGAATAAATAATTCTAACAATACATTTTAAAGTAATTTGGCGTGAAATTATTACTTTTTACCAAATACTACGAGTATTTTTTTTAAATGTTTCATAAATTATCTTAAAATTTTGTAACTCAATCAGTTATCGTAAAATTCTCCACTCAGTTGGTCAGATTGCGTCGAGAAGTCTGACGATGCTGCGAGAACGGTGACAGGAGCATTGTTAACCTAACAACGATAAAATCGGTGCTCGGAAAGATGCTCGGGGTCTCAATCGGACATTCCTGATATTACTGCTTCGAATTCGTCTCCGATTTTCTCTACTTCCGGTCGAACTGCGTCGAGAAATCTAAAGATGCTGCGAGAACGGTGTCAGGAGCATTGTTTACCTAACAAAGATAAAATCGTTGCTCGGAATGATTCGCACGGTCTCAATCGGATATTCCTGATATTACTGCCCCGAATTCATCTCCGATTTTATCTTACTTCCGGTTAGAATGCGTCGCGAAGTCTGACGATGCTGTGAGAACGGTGACAGGAGCATTGTTAACCTAACAAAGATAAAATCGGTGCTCGGAAAGATGCTCGGGGTCTCAATCGGACATTCCTGATATTACTGCTTCGAATTCGTCTCCGATTTTGTCTTACTTCCGGTCGGACTGCGTCGAGAAGTCTAAAGATTCTGCGAGAACGGTGACAGGAGCATTGTTAACCTAACAAAGATAAAATCGTTGCTCGGAATGATTCGCGGGGTCTCAATCGGACATTTCTGATATTACTGCCCCGAATTCATCTCCGATTTTATCTTACTTCCGGTCAGAATGCGTCGAGAAGTCTGACGATGCTGTGAGAACGGCGACAGGAGCATTGTTAACCTAACAAAGATAAAATCGGTGCTCGGAATGGTTGTCTGGGCCTCAATCGGACATCGCCCAAGACCCTTAAAAACCACATTGCCACCTTATAAAAGTCACCCTGTATATTCCGCCGTGACGACTAAAACGGCACACCCTGTATAAAAAAAAAAGTATATCAAGGAAGAGGGCGCATTTTTCTTCTTTCATTTTCTTTCCACGGCAACGCAATCGCCGCTCCAGTTATTTCCGCCGAGGGGTCCACACGGATTAAAATTGTGCCGAGAGAAAGGGAAAAAGTACATCGCGGCGGTGCGTTCTCGCGAAGATAAGACTCGGGCGAGATAGAGATCAAGGCCCGTAGGCATCGTTCGTCCCCGTGCGCCTCTGTACATACAAATTCAAAGTTCTAGAACGCAGCAGCGAGATGCGCCGATCGCGCCCAATGGGCCCCGAGGTAATATACTCGTACGAGTTGCTCGAATCGGCGGAAAGAAAAAAGAAAATCGTTTTCCTCGTTCGCGAGTCGAGGGAGATGGGTAAGTATTGAGAAGGGTTCGGGTTTGTTTGGAACCTCCTTGCCTCTCGCTCCTGCCGGTCGACTCGCTATCGCGATTAATCGCGTTGTTGCACGGTCGTTGTCTCCGACCGGTGCTGGTCGCGTACAGTGTGTTATTACCGAATTATAATAACGATCGCATCGCGCGCGCGTTGCCGGTCGAAAGCACACTCGCGGGACTGAGAGAGAGAGAGAGAGAGAGAGAGAGAGAGAGAGGGAGAAGGGGGCGGGATGCGCTTCGGAGAATCGGCCGCAACGACGAAAAAAGTAGGACGGAGAGGGAGAGAGAAAATCGGTTTCGGAGGCACTCAGCGGTTATGATACCTCTACGCTTGCGTAACTCGCTAATGGCCCATTCGTTAGAATCTTCGCAGCCGCTTTTCTCCTCCGTGCGCCTTCTCTCGTACGAGAGCAGCCCTCTCTATTATTATTAACGAAATTGGAATTCCTTTTTGCGCACTGTTGGATCGAGTTAGTACCGAAGTAGCGAAACGGCGGTGACTTTCGCCGTGTACGAGCAGAGGGAGGCTCTCCCCGGAAAGCGCGAGTCTCTTGACCTTGTATCATCCGCAATGACGCGAGCGCCGCACCTCTTACGACCTTTTCTCGCGTCTCTCTTTCTCTCTTTTTGTACCTCTCTGTCGTTATTCCACTGTGTGTGTGTGTGTATATAAGGTGTAGTAAAAAGAAATCCATTATTTTTGCATGAAAATGAAGGCTTTATTTAGCATAGTTAGAATGATCCGATTTAGGTCTAATATGCACCGTTTTGATCGATAACTCGTTGCCACTTTGAAGGTAATTTCATTATGCCTTTCTCATAGAAACCCTCGTCCCTATTGGCAAAAAACTGGGACAGTCGATTTTCACAAGCTTCACTTGCGGCGAATTTTTCACCAGCAAAATCATTCGCCATAGACAGGAACAGGTGGTAATCACTTGGTGCCAGATCCGGACTATAAGGTGGATGCATAAGAACCTCCCAACCAAGCTCCCGGAGCTTCTGGCGAGTCACTATCGATGTGTGTGGCCTGGCGTTGTCCTGATGGAACACAATTTCTCTCCTATTGGCCAAAACTGGCCGCTTCTGGGCGATTGCTTCCTTCAGACGGTCCAATTGTTGACAGTACAGGTCCGAATTAAGAGTTTGGCTGTAGGGGAGCAGCTCATAGTAGATGATTCCCTGCCAATCCCACCAAACGCACAGTAAAATCTTCCTGACCGTCAACCCTGGCTTGGCCACCGTTTGCGCCGGCTCATCGCGATTCGACCACGACCGTTTTCGCTTGACGTTGTCGTCAGTGACCGACTTTTCATCACCAGTCACCATCCACTTCAGAAATGGGATTTTGTTGCGATTCAGCAGCGATTCGCAGATGGAAATTCGGTCCGTGCGGTTTTTTTGCGTTAACTCGTGTGGCACCCATACATCGAGCTTCTTTTTGTATCCAGCCTTATTCAAGTGGTTCCAAACGGTTTTTTGTGCAATGTTTAGCTCCTGGGTAATCGAAACAGTGCTTACATGACGGTCGGACTCGACGATTTTCATTATTTTATCGACATTTTCGACAATTGGCCTTCCAGAGCGTGGTGCATCTTTGACATCAAAATTACCGGAACGGAATCGACGAAACCAAAATTGCGCGTGATTGGCTGTTACAGTATCAGGACCATAAACAATATTCACATTTTCAGCCGCCTGGCTTGCGTTTTCGCCTTTATAGAAGAAAAACTGTAAAATATGGCGTATTTTCACTTTGCTGGTGGCCATCTTTGACGCGCGCTCAACAAATATTGAGTCAAGCAATCACAAAACTGTCTGAAATGTTTATTTTAGTGCGAAATCTTATCTTTCTAACGCCATCTAGCGCAATCCGATCGCACTTATACAACGCGAGATACAGATTACTAAAGCCATCTATTGCAAAAATAATGGATTTCTTTTTACTGCACCTAATATATATTGTTTTTTGTCAGAATGGCGCATTTCTAAAACAAAAAATATAAAATGCCATGAGAAAATCGTCAGAAAATTGTTTATACAAAAGGATCTATGCAATGTAATTTTAAAAAATCCTACGTAGTGCCTCAGAAAATGTACATTCTAAATATACAGTTAAAATTTCAAGTGAATCGGTTGAAATTTGTTTGAGTTATGAGTCCGGCCGACTTGAAAAATGTAATTTTGAGATAAACGCGTTTAAAGTTAGTAAAAAGTCACGACATGAATCAAGAGGGGTTGCGCTAGAATTCGAAAATCGAGTACTTCGAGATTTTTCATACCTATAATCTTTTGGAATATAATTTTATAGGTACTAAGGTACATTGTTAACAAAAAAAATCGATTTTTGGAAAATCCTAGCGTGGCCTAAGGCCTTAAGGAAATTAGGTCCTAGAACACGAAAGAAATACCGATTTCTCTCTCTCTCTCTCTACGAAGGGCCTTCAGCACCGTATACAAGCTGAAGGCCCTTCGTAGCCGCCTTCCTCGTGACCTCCGCGAGATCCTGGTCAGGTCGCTGGTTATCCCGCACTTAGACTACTGCTGCCTCCTCTTTACTGACGCCAATATTGAGCAGGACCTTAAGGCCCAAAGGGCCCTAAATCGCAGCGTTCATTTTATATTTGATGTTCGCCGCGACGCGCATATCTCGCCCTACTATCATCGCCTGAGGTGGCTTAAGGTGGCAGAGCGTCGAACATATTTTCCGGGCACGCTAGTCTACTCTTCTCGCCGCTACCCGGGGCCGCAGTATCTCCTGGACCTGATTGCAACATCAGTTCCTGCCACTTCTCACGACACCAGGAGACCTGCACATCCATTGGACTGCCAGATCCCACATTTTCGTACCGAAGCATTTCGGAAACCCTTCACCGTAGCCGCTAGCACACTATGGAACTCGCTGCCTATTGATCTCCGGCAATCCTCTTCTCTAATGGCTTTTAAAGTTAGGCTCCGGATCGCTCTCCTGGAGAAGATGACATAGGCCTGCCGATGAAGACCTCATCAGTTCGCCAAATCATTTACAATTTTCTCTTTTCTCTTTCACTTTTCCTCCATTTAATTCAATAGAACTTGACTTTACTTAACTTATTGTTTTATTTTATGAATATTTTTATTTTCTCTAACAACAACGACAATGTATATAAAAACCGCAATATCTTTGTACCTTTTAGCACCGTACTTTTAGGGAACCTTGGTTCCAAAGTACGAAATAAACGCTTCTCTCTCACTCACTCACTCACTCACTTTATCTGCTTCTCTGTCGCTCTCTCCGTCCCCATCGCTCTCGGGTCTCGATCGTAGCGAAATACATAAAATTTCGCGCGCCGAGTTCGTTCGATTCGCGGATGAATTTTGGTAGGAGCCGCGCGCGGTTCGATACCCTATGGAACTCGCTGCCTATTGATCTCCGGCAATCCTCTTCTCTAATGGCTTTTAAAGTTAGGCTCTGGACCTCTCTCCTGGAGAAGATGACGTAGGCCTGCCGATGAAGACCTCATCAGTTCGCCAAATCATTTACAATTTTCTCTTTTCTCTTTCACTTTTCCTCCATTTAATTCAATAGAACTCCACCTTACTTAACTTATTGTTTTATTCTATTAATATTTTTATTTTCTCTAACAACAACGACAATGTATATAAAAACCGCAATATTTTTGTACCTTTTGGCACGGTACTTTTAGGGAACCTTGGTTCCAAAGTACGAAATAAACGCTTCTCTCTCACTCACTCACTCACTCACTTTATCTGCTTCTCTGTCGCTCTCTCCGTCCCCATCGCTCTCGGGTCTCGATCGTAGCGAAATACATAAAATTTCGCGCGCCGAGTTCGTTCGATTCGCGGATGAATTTTGGTAGGAGCCGCGCGCGGTTCGATACCCTATGGAACTCGCTGCCTATTGATCTCCGGCAATCCTCTTCTCTAATGGCTTTTAAAGTTAGGCTCCGGACCTCTCTCCTGGAGAAGATGACGTAGGCCTGCCGATGAAGACCTCATCAGTTCGCCAAATCATTTACAATTTTCTCTTTTCTCTTTCACTTTTCCTCCATTTAATTCAATAGAACTTGACCTTACTTAACTTATTGTTTTATTCTATTAATATTTTTATTTTCTCTAACAACAACGACAATGTATATAAAAACCGCAATATTTTTGTACCTTTTGGCACGGTACTTTTAGGGAACCTTGGTTCCAAAGTACGAAATAAACGCTTTTCTCTCTCTCTCACTCACTCACTCACTCACTCACTTTATCTGCTTCTCTGTCGCTCTTTCCGTCCCCATCGCTCTCGGGTCTCGATCGTAGCGAAATACATAAAATTTCGCGCGCCGAGTTCGTTCGATTCGCGGATGAATTTTGGTAGGAGCCGCGCGCGGTTCGATACCCTACGGGGGATCCCCGCGCGTACATCGCTCGGTCTCAGGACCGCGCGCGGTCTTTTCGTCGGTGCGCGCATACACCGGGGGCTCTCCTTCGCTCACCGCAGCTATATATACCTGTAATAAAAGAGTCCGGACGAGAGTCGCACGGATTTACATATTATGATTTACGGCCTTGTCCGGTGGACCTCGACTATCGCCCTCCTGCGTCCCTCTCGCCCGCCCCGCGTGCTCGAGTAAATTTGCGTTCGCGCGCGGCCGCAGCACCTACGTACGCTCGTTGGCGTTTCGCGCCCCGCCCGGTCTCTTTTTCGCCAGCGAGGCGCAGGGAGCGGCTCGAGGAAAAATCGCGTCGTTCGCGAAGGTAATATACGAGTGGCACGAAAGTTTGGTATTGTTTTGAAAAAAAAAAAAAATATATATATACGTTGTCACGGGTAAAACATTCAGCGAAGGCGGACTCGCCTGAATCGTATTGCCTAAGAACGTTTTTTTAAATTATTTTAAATGCCTCTAATCGCGAACAAAGGCGATTAGTGTCATTGATCAATGGACTCATTTTTCTTGGATAATGCGATTTCAATTTTAAGGGCCCACACCACGGTAAAAAATTTTTTTTGTCATTTTTTTTTCATTTTCTAAAAGATACATTTGTTAAGAATGCTCTCACCAAATTTTTAAAAGAAATTTGTAAAATTGGCGGAGATACAGCATCTTATGTAAAACCGTTCGAAGGGCACGACCGCGACGAGCGGCAGATGTGCGGCAATAAAACCGATATACGTGGACCTTAGTAAAGACGAGCTTCTTTAACGATATTTAGCCGCTTTTCAACAGAATAAGAACGAGTGTTTGAACGCTGTTATATGGAAATTTGCGCCAAAGACATCGTGGAGCGGCGGTCCCACAGTTGAAACTGCCGCTAATATTGCTTCAATACTTTTTAACAATGGTCATATTGGCCTCATAAATGTATTGGAGATATTAAACATAAAAATTGGTGAAATACTCTACCAATATTGTCAAAACATCGACGAGAAGCGAATATGCGAAGCCGAGCACGAAGCCGAAAAAAGCACGCATCAGGGTCGTCTGCGTGCAAAACATGAAAAAAATGATGAGACTCTGGATGCTGAGGAGCTGTTGTATGGTCCAGGAATAGCTGACTAACGGTGAGAAACAAAAAAAAAAGAGACAAATAACAAATTTAGTTTGTATGTTGAATTATCCTTCAGCAAAACTTTGAACGCGTTTATCTCGAAACTACGTTTTTCAACCTGGTTGACAACATATTAAAAAAACTATTCATCCGATTTGCATGCGCCAAGTCTTAAACTGTTCGAAAATCCAGTCTCTATGGCACCACGTAGGGATTTTTTTTTATAAAGGGCCCCCTTCTATATTTTTTTTATGAACGACGAAAATTTTCCATGACAATCGGAAATAAAATTCGCTGGTCCGCCATTTTTTTTTAGATGTCGAAATTCTCGTACGTGATGCTGTAAACCTATATGTCTAGTTTTTAAATATATTTTTATTTTATTTTTCAGATGAACCGTATGGCTTAATCGCTGTCAACCGCCGAGCAGCAATTTCGTCGGAGTGTCCTCTTGGACGCGGCGTACACCGCAAACTATACTTTAGATTCGAGTACAAAAATTTGTATACAGTCTTCTATATGTATATATTGACTATGAGTATTAATAAAAAAAAATTCATTCATCGTTTGCTTGAAAATAATTACGAAAAATACACCCTCGTACCGCGCACGAAACCTTGGTGTGGAGCCTTAATAAATTGTCGACACACGCACAGTGCATCCACGTCTCAAAAGAATATTGGAAAGGTACGGTGTAGAAATATCGTTTGTCAATCCTATCAGGCTTAAATACTCGTCCCTTAATCGTACTGGCTTGAATACGTATTTGTGACGAGAGACTAAAGTTGACAGAGCATTGACGACGGTGCGGAATTGTCGCGTACGTAATTCATCGTCTGCTCGTCGACTCCGGCAGAAAGATCGTCAACCCGAAACATAACGAAGTTCACTCGAACGTAGCCATACACTTAATCTTAAATTGTACCGCTACGATCACGGAACGACCTTACCGATGTATCCTTCACAGCGCATTCCTTCCACAAAACTGCCAACCCGGTTCATTCCAATCTTCCCTAACATCCTAATTATCCAATATCCTCGAACAACGTTGATGCACTCGCACGTTGAGTCTACTCGAAAAAAAAAAACTAAAGAATTGTTCTTGAAGCCCACCGCGGTACGAATCAAGCTCCCGTGGTTCTCGTGATTTTTTAAAAATCTGTCAAATGAAAAACTATTTTTGTCCACGTCTCTCACTCAAGTATATCAGAGTGCAGCACTGAATATACCAGAGCTTTTTACCACCGTGATGAAAATGTCAATTAAAAATTTAACATATACAATATAAAAAATAAAAATATAAAAAATTTAAAAAGTATCGGACGTTGAATAAGTTCTCGCTGTTTTCCAACAGATGGCGTTGCCCGAACTGCGTGCGTGTAGTCCTACATGGTAACGCATCTATAAAGACGTACTTTAAGCAAGCTGGAAATTCAGTGGGTAATTTCGCCAGAGAGTAAACAATTTTTTTTCATGGTGCTATACATGTCAAATTTCGTGGCAAAGAAAGAGTATTTGCGGGGAATTTTACTGCACTACTTAATTTTTTTGTTTTCAAATCTGCTGCTGAAGCACATGGAATTCTTGTTGAGACTTACGGCGCCCATGCTCTGTCGGAAACAACATGCCGAGATTGTTTTAGACGCTTAAAAAATGATGATTTTGATGTTGAAGATGAAGAACGCTGTGGCGCAGAGAAAAAGTTTGAAGACAAAGTATTGGAGGCATTATTTCATGAAGACTCATATCAGATCATTAGTAGTTGATAACACAACAGTTTCGAAACGTTTCAAAGCATTAGGAATGATTCAAAAGCAAGGAGATTGGGTGCCGTACGAGTTGAAGCTGCGAGACATCGAACGGCGTTTTTTCACGTGTGAACGGCTGCTTCAACGGCAGAAAAGGAAAGATTTTATGCATCGTGTCGTGACTGGTGATGAAAAATGGATACACTACGATAACTCTAAGCGTAGAAAATCGTGGGGGTGAGCTCGGCCATGCATCAACATCGTCGGCAAAGCCGAATATCCATGGTTTCAAGCTTCAGCTCTGCATTTGGTGGGATCAGCTGGGTGTAGCTTATTATGAGCTGCTCAAACTGGAAGAAACCATCACGGGAGATGGCTATCGACTACAATTGATGCGTTGGAGTCGAGGATTGAAGGAAAAACGGCCGCTATACGAGCAGAGACACGACAAAGTGATTTTGCAGCATGACAACGCTCGGACATATGTTGCAAAACTGGTGAAAACATACTTGGAAACGCTTAAATGGGAAATCCTACCCCACCCGCCGTTTTCACGAGACATTGCCCCTTCCGATTATCACTTGTTCCGATCGATGGCACATGGCCTGGCTGAGCAGCACTTCCATTCTTATAAACATGCCAAAAAAATGGGTCGACTCTTGGATAGCCTCAAAAGACGTATCGTTCTTCCAACGTGGAAATAAAATGCTGCTAGAAAGATGGGAAAAAGTAACACATAGGTCATTAAGTCCCGGGACTGACGCACAGATGGCGCCGCCAATGCCATGCCGCTTTTGCTTTTCGGTAGTACCAATCTTCAAAAGATACGTGTAAAAATTTCATGACATTCGGTTCAGTCGTTGTCGAGATATTGAAGGTTAAATGACGCTACATTTGTTTTTTGCTTAAACGATGGATAAAAACGAGTTTCGTGTGTTAATCAAACACTGTTTTTTAATGGGAAAAAATACCGTCCAAGCTCAGCAATGGCTTGAAAAGTGTTACCGGGAAAAGTGCCCATCGAAAACAACCATTTGCCGATGGTATGCGGATTTTAAACGCGGTCGAACAACCACCGAAGACGCGGAGCGCTCAGGTCGTCCAATTGAGGTGGCTACGCCCGAAAGCATCCAAAAAATTCTGAAAATTGTTATGTCCGATCGTAAAATGAAGTTGCAACAGATAGCTGACATCCTAAAGATATCAAAAGGCACCGCGTTCAAAATTTTGCATGAAAATTTGGGTATGAAAAAACTTTTGTCCAAGTGGGTGCCGCGTTTGCTCACAGTGGATCAAAAACAACAACGAATTGACGATTCGGAGCGCTGTTTGAAGCTGTTTACGCGTGATAGGAAGGATTTTTTGCGTCGGTACATAACAATGGATGAAACATGGATTCATTACTTATACGCCGGAGTCGAAAACAGCATTAGCCGAGTGGAGAGGAGAGCCTATTTTGAGGCAAAAGACAAATCGTTCTATAAGAAAGGCATCGAAAGTCTAGAAAAACGTTCGAATGATTTTATCGCTATGGAAGGTGACTATGTTGATGAATAAAGTCACATTTTGCAAAAAAAAAAATGTTTTTTTACTGGTTAGTAGCTAGCGATGGACAATACTTTCAGTGACATGTTTTGTGCCTATTTTTTTTTAAATAAAGCTTTTATTTTCACGAAAAAGCAGCAAGAACTTATTCAACATATCAATATACGAAATTTAAAAAATTAAAATTAAAAGATATAAGCTTGCTGAATATTTTGCGAAGCCGCGAAATTTTATTCTCTCGTAATATCGTCCGGCGCAAAAAAAATATTTTTTTCTGGATAAGAAGTTTCGAATCGAAAGAATTTTCATTGCAAATATGCGGCTTTACTACGCGCCTTTCCCACTGGAAAGTTATACCGGGCGCGCGGCTATTTCCACACACCCGCAGAGTGGGAGGAAGCGCGAGAGCGCGAGTGAGAGAGAGAGAGAGAGAGAGAGAGAGAGAGAGAGAGAGAGAGAGAGAGAGAGAGAGAGAGAGAGAGAGAGAGAGAGAGAGAGAGAGAGAGAGAAAGAGAGAGAGCAAGAGAGCAAGAGAGCAAGAGAGCGGGCCCCGTACGGAAAGCGAGGGAGAAGTTGATCTAACGGGGCTCCGAGAGTCCTCGACGCCGGGGCCCGCGACGGAATACGTGCAATCTACTAGCCCGGACTGTTACGCGTAGGTACACGCGAGAGCGAAAGAGCGAGGGGGTAGGCAGCTCTCGCGCGACTCGTTTCGATTTATTTTATTTTTTTTCTCCCTCGCTTATATCGAGAGCGAAACGCGTGCTCGAGAGCGCCCGCCCGCGATCATCGCGAATCTCGTAATCGCGCGTGCGTTTGTCTCATAAGGAGAGAAAAAAAAAAAGAAAGTAAGGAAGAGGAAAAAAAAATTCGATGCGACTTTCACTACGCGCGTACGCGATCGCAGCCCTCGGGAAAATCGCGAGATTTATTGCGAATCGATCTGTGCCGAGGAGAAAGAGGGAGCGCGAGAGGGAGAGAGAGAGCGAGAGAGAGAGAGAGAGAGAGAGAGAGAGAGAGAGAGAGAGAGAGAGAGAGAGGACGTACCGAATCTGAAAACCGATTTCTTTTGATCGCACGATCGGTATTGGGATCTGTTATATGGGCGGAGCCTAAAAAAATATTGCAGCGATAAGAAGACCATGAAACGTAGTCATGTAGTTTAGTGCAAGTTTCTGTGATATTATGATAAGTATTAGCGCAATTTGTGATTGGGCTGGTACCAATCGCAAACAACCCAATTTTGTGGAAGGAAAACGTATTTTGAAGGCTGGGCACATTTTAGAATGTGGTAAAGTTAGTGGCGTTTCGTGTACCGGTGTCGTCAGCTTCGTATTGTTTGCAAACGTCTCAATTACGAAATCATCCCCATGAGATTGATCCTCATGAGCCCGGGCGGAAATTGAGTTCGGGGCTTTGATAGGGCCCATCTTAATTTTCCCTAACTTTATTGAGGCCCTAGTCTGAAAGCCTCACATGGGCCATCAGTGGCCGGTAACACTTTGCTACCGAGGGTCATTGAAGACAAAATAACCAAGGCCTTTAAAATTGCCTGAACGGTGCCTCATAACAAATTACTGCAGTCATATACGAACGTGCGTGTGTTTGTGTGCACTGTGAAAAAGAAATATTTTATTCCAATACATTTGAGGCTTAGAATTCTGTCGCATATTTTGATACGTTTGATCCCGCGTTGTTCCAATGAACGCACTGCATGCGTGTTGGTTCACGGCATCACAGCTCGTCTACTAAACGCACAGTTTAATTATTATATTTAATCGATCTCGATAATTATTATGCCATAAATTGTGAATTCAGGCATAAGCCCTTTTATGCCTGAATTCACTTTTAACATTTTTACGGCTTCCATTCAAGCCTCTAATTAATCTGTTTTTTCCACTTTTCCAAAATAATTTTCCATACACACAAAGCGGTTTCCCTGCAATAGGAAAGTTATGGAAACGCACTTCCACCTCCTCAATCGAAGTGCTTTCGCAATCTTTCACGGCACATTTAATGTTCTTGCGATTGTTTTTACGCGGGGAACACTTCGCGAATTTCATTTTCACCGATATTTATGTTTTTTTTTTTTACAAAAAACAAATACTTTCATCGTATGGCTACGTATAATTTCTATAAAAGGCTTTGCCATAAGTATAGTTTGATTTTTCCACCACCAGATGTCATATCGCCATTTGACAGATCCCAATAAACGAAGAAAAAAAAACGACAAGTAGCCGATCGTTGGATCGAGCAAACAAAGCGCGGAGGAATTTGTTGAAATAGAAGAGACAGGCCATTCCCGATATTTGATTATTTAAAAGAGCTGAAACAACGCGCGTGTGTGAATGAAGCCGATCGGAGTCTGCTCGCGTACCGATTTCACGTACCGATCCGTGTCCCGATCGTAGAGAGAGGAACACTCGACCCGAGCTTGCGGTTTCGAGGTACTCTCTCCCTCCCTCCCTCTCTCTCTCTCTCTCTCTCTCTCTCTCTCTCTCTCTCTCTCTCTCTCTCTCTCTCTCCTCTCCCTCACGGAGTGCAAGACTCGGAGGATCTCTCGCGCGTAGTACACGACTACGAAGAATAAATACAAAAGAAAAATTTCGAGCACGTTCGCGTACATACGCGATCGGTGTACAAAGCGTTCGCGCGAACGTCCTTGTCCCCATCCTCGCGAGAAGCAAAAAACAGGAAAAGAATTAAAAAAAAAGGTCG